>JAWKAU010000309.1:0-122455 GCA_033398695.1 Orobanche coerulescens
CATCCAATGGCGCATTTGTACTCCTCAATACTCTCAACAACTTCTCCTCTTGATCACCGCCAAAGTGGCGTAAAGAATGACAGTGTGGAATCGCTGCCCCAAAAATGCATATTTCAAATGATTCGTAGCCGCTTAAGCTCTAGCTTTGGGGGCTTCTCAATTGATGGGACGAGTCGAGTTGGTGAACTTCCGAGCTCCTCACATGGTCTACGAAAAAATGGTGGTAGCATCCATGTGTCGTAATAAGCTAAGTGCTCGATTCAACTCTGAGAGGATCCACTAGAACGAAATCCAAGATCCGATGGATAGCTCTCCGAAAATCGCTTCTACACATGAGTCAATGACATTCACTTGAAAGCAATTTTTGACCTCACTAGATATCGTATAGATCGAAATATATTAAAGGTGACTTGCTCCTCTTGAACTCGTAGTTAGCTTCCTTTTTCCACATCAATTAGAGTTCGGTTGGTTGCTAAAAATGGTCTTCCCAAGATAATTGGGATGTCATGATCCTCCTCCATATCAAGCACAATAAAATCAGCAGAAAATGAATTTATCGACCTTGACCAGACGTCTTCTATTACCCCTCCTGATACTTGATGGATCTATCTCGCTAGTTGTAAAAAGATCAGAGTCGGCTTGCCCTCTCCAATACCTAGCTTCTGAAAATGGAAAGGGGCATAAGATTAATGCCGACTCCGAGATCACATAAAGCTCTATCAAAGGATGAGTTTCCAATAGTGCATGGTATAGTGAAACTTCCCTGATCCCTCAATTTAGGCGGAGATTTTTATAAAATAGCGCCGCACTCTTCACCAATGCCATCTGCTTTCATATTCTTCGAGCTTTCTTTGTTAGATAAGATCTCCTTCAGAATTTCACATAGCTCGCATTTGTTCCAAGGCGCAAGAAATGGAATATTAATATGCAATTACTTGAAAACATCGAGAAACTTGGAAAATTGTTTGTCTAACTTTTGCTTTTGCAGACGTTGTGGCAACGGACCGGTGGTGCAGATGATTGGTCTAGACCGCTTTTGACTTGGGCTCTTCGTCATTCATTTCCTCAACAGGTTGCTCTTTTCTTTGCTACTCTTGGGCTGCTCGTAGCTCCTTTCCACTTCGTAGATCGATAGCTTGCATATTTTCCTTGGGATTCATCTCAGAAGCACTTGGTAATACACCTTAAGGTCAAGAAGATAATAAATTTGCAATCGCCCCATTCGACTTCCAAATTTCAATAGAAGCAGAATGATTTTGTAGGTAGTTTCTATGCGAGTCATGAATTGGCTCGTGTTAGCCGCCATTTGAGCAAGTTCATCTTCTAAAGAAACCTTCGGTGGTTGAGGGGCCGTTGTTGCGGGCTGAGGGAATTGAGCCATGGAGGTTTATTCAAAGCTTGCCTGCTCCTCCATGAAAGATTGGGATGATTTTGCTACCCTTGGTTGTAAGTGTTGGAATACGGGTTATTCTGATGATTTCCATTTCCTACAAATTAAGCTTGTTCCATCCGAGATTGCTCAAAAGAATTTTCAACTTGACATTCAAAGACTAGGATGAGATCTGCACCAACTGCAAGTTTCCATGGTGTTGGTAGAAGGAGTATGTGAAAAGGCTTGCGCTTGTTGAGTTAAAGCTGCAACTTGGGCTAATAGCGAGATTGATCGTTGTCCAAATTCCCATAACTCGCTGATTCACACGCTTTGAAGGCCACCATAAGCATTTTCCGCCATAGCTTCCAAAGAAAGAATGAGCTTCAACCATCGCCTTGCCTATTAAAGCACCTCCAAATGGATGCATCAACAAGAGTGCGGTAGAAGCACTCAAATCTCTTGTAGAATGTTTCAATCGCACCTAATCCTAGACCATGATGGGGGCATCTCCTTAGCAAATCCTTGTATCGCTCACATGCCTCATGCAATGATTCCATCTCAAATTACCCAAAAGTAGTTATTTCATTCTAATCTCATTTTCGCCGGCGGAAAGAACTTAGCCGTAAAGCTTGTGCTAACTCCGCCCAAGTTGTGATAGAGCCGACGGAGTGAATTCAACTGTAACTTGGCCTTGTCCCTTAGAGAGAATGGAAAGCCGTAGGCAAATGGCATCATCTAACACCGTTGTTCTTGAATGTGTCACAAATCTCGAGAAACGAAGCAATGTGAGTATTGGGGTCGCTATTCGCCAATCCGCAAAATTCGCTGCTTGTACCATTCGATGATAGCCACTTGATTTCAAAATTATTTGTTTGAATGGTCAAGGCCGAATCCTCAAAAGTTTGCATTGATTTGCGGAAGTGCATAATCACGCAGAGCTAATGCCGGTTGAGCTCACGAATCGGGTTGTCAATCCCTTGGTTTCGTGTTGTCTCCCATGATATCCGTAATTAATAGCTCACGCCTTTCCTTCCTGCTCTTCCGCAAAGTGCGCTCGAGTTCGTATCCAAAGGGAATAAACCTTCGCACCAAATTTTCTCACGCACTAAACGAACTCCCGAAAGGAAAACAAAAAACAAATTTACACAAAAATAAAATAATGTTCAAATTAAGACTAAAAATACCGAAATTGATATTAGTAAAACAACCAACACCCAAGAACGCGCCAAAAACTTGTTACGTATTTCCGTGAACGCAAGTGCACGTTGTCGTAATCAAGTAATAAAGTGATGAGAAAAGTATCGCTCCTCGAGGACTCGATGTACTAAGTACCAATTTATTAGTATTTCTAATTTTATTTGAACTACCGAATTTTGAGGTTGAATAATTATTAATAACTAAATATACTAAAAACAAACAATAAAATCGACAATCCGATGAAAGGAGATCAAATAGAAGAAGAATCTTCGATCGAGAATTCGCCTCAATTAATCCAAATTAATCTTGATTAATATAATTTCTATAATTTCCCAATTTATTGAAAGCGAAGATTCTAAGTTAATCTAATGCCTCTCCCGAGGCCGTAGAATTTTCCAAAGCAAATAATTCACTCTATTCCTAGGTGAGTTAATTCGACAATAGCCAAAAAGTTCTAAAATTTTCAAACGAGCTTCATAATTCTTATGAGTATATTCCTATCTCACAAGACAAAACGGTTTTCTCCCAATATCTACTACTTACTCTCCTCTCCCGATTCAAGTTACGTAGTTATAACAATTCAATCATAGGCCACACAATTGAAAGCATTAAGAACAATTGGGGAAAATTCAATAGAAAAGGGAAAATATCAACAACGTAAAATCAAGAATTAATCCATCATAATCTTGGTTTCATCTCAATTCTAGAATAAAAGGGTCCAAATTTCACATGCTAGAAAATAATACACAAATATTTGAATTAAACATAAGGAAGAAATTCAAACACAATTGATGAGCTTGTCTTCTTCCGCTCTCTCGCCTTGCTCTTTGTCGTAATATCCGCACTTCGATTTCCTAATTTTCTTTTTCGCTAAAGTCCATTTCGATGACTCGCTTGGGACCGTCTCATCATTATGAGAATGACTAATTCTGTACTTTTTGTCATCTCGAGTTCGCTTGTATTCTTTGTTGAGTTCCGTGTTTCTTAACGATTTTTCCGCACTTGAGTTTGATTCTTGTGAATCTCGCTCAAATTACCGCTTCGAGTTTCCGTAAGTCCGCTTAACTTTGTTAGACGTGTTGTGAACTTCGGTTTGTTATTCGATCACGATCGTGATTTTCTGACGCTGGGTCGCTGTAATTTCCCAAAGTTTGGGGTAATTACTTCGGTTGTCGAATTTCGAGCCTTCGGTGGTCGGAATCGTGTTCTCTTAGCTTTTAGATTCGTATTTGCGAGTACTTCATAACCGTATCTTTGATTCGTATTCGTGTTCGAGTTTCATGTCGCTTTCTTGAGTTCGTTATTAAACGACTTTTCCAAGTATGAGTTCACTTTGTAAAATCACCATAAATTCTTGGAAACTCCAAAGATTTTGAATCTTTTCAATATTATAGAGCATCAAGTTAGCTTTCCAACGGTTTAAACGGTGAATCAATCGGAGTCCTGACGAGAGAGTTATGGCTCAAATAGCTCTACACTCATTTTCCAATTTTGGCCGAGCAACCAGACCGTGAGCCGCGGCACACTTAGGATGGGCCGCGGCACACAGTCTAGAACAGCCTATTTGTGCGGATTTTGTGAGATGAATGCTCATTTCATCTTTTCCTTCATTCCTCCTCCTCTTGGGCGATCTTGTGGGCGATTTTGGGCGTTGGATCATCAATCCCAGAGAACTTCATATTCTTCAAGTTCTTGGTGTGGATTAATAACACCAACAATTGTTCTTCATCATTAATCCAAGGTAAATTCGAAACACTACTTTTGGGTGAATTGGGGTTTTTGTTCGCTTTGTCCGATTTAACCGTAATAACTTAGATTTGTGATGTATTGATGATTATTTAGATGTATTCTATCATTTCCTTGTTATTCCATGGTCGGGATCATTTCGATTCGTTGTTTTGGTCTAGTTCTTAGTCAACGCTTGAAGATGTCCGACAAAAGGTCTTAGAGGGGGATTGGGCATTGTATCATTATTATCCATCATACGATAATTGATTTATCATTCGCATGACTTAGGACGAAATTCTTGTGAAGAACTCGAGTCGGAACCCTTCCATTCATTGTCTTTTTCGGTCCGAGCTTCCCGAATCGTGTTCTTCGGAGTATTCTAGCGGTTATTAAGGCAAGTATTTTACTATACAATTTGTGTCTTGTGAATAGGGACGCCGTATTATGGTTGTGATGCATTAGTTTACTTTCGTATATACTTCGTGATGAATTGATTATTACGAACAATTGATGGTGACGATGATACCTTCACTTAGTTAACATTTTGGGAATCGTGGTCGATGTACAAATCATCTAAGTTTGTGCCAATGGTCGGTCATTGTTGAGTTGTTGTGTTGATTATGATGTGTGTGTTGTCTTGGTTTACATACGTGTGTGTTGTCTTGGTTTACATACTTGATTGTACATTTCGGTGTAATGTGGAATGGCTTGATATTTGATGATCGAGAGTTGTGTCGTGTCTATATGTGTGTGTGTGTTCTGTAGGGTCCGACGAGGCCTTCCGGAGTTCGGTACATGATGTGTACGAACAAGGTGTGTGATCCGTAGGGTCCGACGAGGCCTCCGGAGTTCGGCACATGATGTGTGCGACAAGGTGTGTGATCCGTAGTGGTCCGACGAGGCCTCGGAGTTCGGCATATGATGTGTACTAACGATGTTTGTGGCCGGGTAGGTCCATCGAGGCCTCCGAGTTCGGTACATGATGTATACGAACAATGTGTGCGGTCCGGTAAGGTCCGCCGAGGCCTCCGAGTTCTGGACATGATGTGTACAAACAATGATCGTGTTATAGTGCTTGTTTGGGTAACATTTTAAATACGGGTCTCGACCCATAATGATATCTCATCTATTGTGTTTTGAAAAGAGAATCGGCTAAGGCCCTAATGTTTTCAAAAGGCTTTGTAAATCGGGACTCGAGGTCCAAAAGAAGTTCTCGCTTTAAAAATCCCCGAGATGATGTGTTCCTTTTCAAATATCTCTTTCTTGAGTTCAAAATTAATAAAACTTCTCGAACATTTGATAATTTATTTCCATATTAAATTCGTAGTTGCTATTTACTTGTTGCATTTCGTATCGTTTATACTTGCACTAGTAAAACAAAGGAGTTTTACTAACCCCGAGTAATCGGGGGTGATGTCCTGCTCGCCTAGGTACATGCAAGTTCGTGGAAGCAACACAGATTGGCACAAGGGGATGACAAGTCGCGATACTAATCAAAGAGTCGAGAGTTGGTAGAGTTTGGTTGTATTATTAGAATTGATTCATCTCGCAGATTATGTTTCACCCTCGTGTGGGTAATGTTGTTAGTCACTGCTGATAAAGTTGTGTGACCTCATCGATCCGTGTTTATGTGTAAGTGACCTTACAACAGATATTATATTGTTTGACTCGGCCGCAAGCATTTGGTTGTTTATGGATGTTTAGCCCCGGTAGATCCTTGTGGAAAGGGTCTACCGCGTGTAATATTCCCATACGATTTTGGGGGTGTTACATTTATGGTATCGGAGCTTAGGTTGCGAAACCTAGGCCGTCGGTCAAGTTTAGCCGTGATTTGTCGAGTATTGTGAAGTTTTGTCATTCGAGATGTCGTGACAAGTTGAGTTGTGCGTAGTCACAACATGTCGGTTATGTTGTTTGATGAGATTAGTATCGTGGCGACCGTCATCTCCGTGCGGCCCGTAGACGTAAGTCTCCTCTTTATGCATAATATCCGTGTTCATGATATATGTGATAATTGTGGTGCATGATGTAATTTGCACGGTGCCGTAATGGAGTTTGTATTTAATACTTGTGATAATCGTATGTGTATTGAATCGACGATTGACGCTTTGACGCTGAACCACCGTGTGGGGTGGTATAATGTGAAAGTTGTAAACTTTGATCGCTCAAAAGAAAGTACCATGGTAGAGTTTGTGAGAGAATCGATAGATGGTTTCACAGATGTTTAACTTGATGCCCATGAGATGCATTTGATTGAATTGGTGACCCCATTTGCCGCTTGGGCACGTGGTTCTAAGTTCGACTATTTTGGATTGTTGTAAATATGCCCGCTATGGGTAGGTTTGAAAATGTTTTTCCGAAAGACTCTACCGTTTGAGCATTTTTGTGGAAATCAAATTTTTGAAAATATCTTGATGGTACTGCTAAACAACGGTTTGTGTGGATTTTGAAATCGGCTGAATTGTGACAAGTTGGTCATGTATTTTCAAATAGCACCATCAATCAAGATTTGGAAAATGTGTTTTAAAATACTTCTGACATTGCAAAATACTACCGCCATTTTTATTACGATCGAAAGGATTTTTGGAATATTTATGTTTTGCAAAACGACTTAATTTTCGGAATTTAAATGTTATGTGTTCGAGTGTTGTGACGGCATAGTATAATTTAATCAGATTATTCTATGACGTTATCCCTGACATGATAGCTTATCTATGGTAATGATTAGTGTAATACCCATTGTAATTCAAGAATTATCACTCAAGAATTATCATTCAAGATTTATCATTCAAGATTTGATACTCAGAATTTCATTCATTATTGATCATTTGTCACTCGATTCACCATGGTATTCATCATTCAGAGTAATCAGATCGAGTATCGATCGTCATTCATCATTAACTGATTGGAGTTTCGTGCCGTGTTTATCATCATTGTCATTTTCGCTGTAAGTCAGTGCTTGAGGAGTAGCGCACGCTACATACTCCTTTAGCGTACGCTAATCGGGTATAGGTAGCGCACGCTACCGCCACTTTAGCGCACGCTAAGGTTATTTGGCCGCACCCGTAAGGTACCGGATCGCAGTGAGAATAATTGTAGCGCACGCCACGAGTGGGAAGTAGCGCGCTAACGGGTCGAGTAGCGCACGCCATATGTGTGGAGTAGCGCGCTAGGGGCGGATCGTTGAGTCCAAGGGCTACCGGATCGCACCGGTTTATTCATAGCGCACGCTATGCATTGTTGTTAGCGACGCAACCGATATATTAGCGCACGCTAAATAATGGTTGTAGCGCACGCTATCGAGGTTAGATCGAGGGCGATGGTTTTCTCGACTCCAAGATCGGGCGCCAATACTCGCCAGCGCACGCTAACAATGGATATTAGCGCACGCTAGTAGTACGGCCGTAGCGCACGCCACAAAGAGGTACGTAGCGCGCGCTACCGTGTTCTGACAAGGTACCGGACTACCCAAATTACTCGTTAGCGCACGCTATACACAAGGCTAGCGACGCTAACTCGGACCGAGTATAAATCGACAGCTTAGTCGACTTCTTCATTTGTTCATCTCATTTCACTCCTTCGGTATTTTTGGGCGATTTCGAGCGATTCGAGAGTGTTCTTCGAGGTGTAATCATCAATCATCATCTTCAAGCTCATCTTTCTGATTGATCATCATCTCATCATCTTCATCACATCGAATCAAAGGTATTAATCTCTTCGATCTAGAATTTGATTTTGGGTTTTCCTTCCGATTTCTTCGTAAGCTTCGATTATCATTGGGATATGTTGTTATGGATTATCTACTGATAAATATATTCCTACGGATTTAATGGTTATTTTCGAATTGTTTTCAAGAACCCTTGGGGTTGACTTCGTTAATCGGGGATTTTCCGATCGATGTCGTTATAATCATGAATTATGGATTCCTAATGGATTATTGATATCCTTGAAGTGTTTTGTTAGTTCAAATACTCATTTTGGTGTGGTTTCACATATTCGGATCGATATTTCCGGTTGTGCGGTCGGTTATGTATTCGCTGAATGCCTATGAGTTTGTTTATCGCTGTTTCGACCCTTGGGTTAGTCGTGGTTTTGTTGTTTGATACGTGTATTGAACGATTGTTGGTAATTATTGTTATTCAAGGTTGTTCGAGCGATCGGTATCTTGGTTAGACGTTGTTCGTGACTGACATTCTTCATCTGATTGTGTAAGTTAAATCTTACTCTGCTAAAAGGATACTCATTCCTTTTGTTGTTGATTGCTCATAATCATAATTCATTCATCATAATATTAATCATTTTGAGACTTGTAAGTGTCGAATAATCATTTCATTCACGAGGAACGACGGTTCCAAATCTTTTCATTGGTTTATCAATCACGCCACTATTACTTTCATATCTGAGTCATCTTGGCCTTGTCTAATTATTATTCATTGGTTTTCATCATGGTCATTCTCGCTCATGTGACCTTCCGGTTCATATTACGTGGCCGGGTGTGGCCGTGTGGAATTTTTAGTCGGGCACATGATGGTCATGTATCGGGTTCACCGATACATCTGACCGCACACGTAACGCTTACCTCCGTGAGACTAATTAGGTACAAGGACGGGTGTGTCCTGACATTCGCCTTGTACACTTGCACAGACATTACGCGTACTATGATGCTCCTCTTCGCCGTAATTCATAATTAAGAATATTTCATCACTTCGCTTAATTCATGATCAGGTAATTTCAACTCTTGAGGATTGTTGTTCAGTAATCGATTTCGCTGGGGATTTTGTTTTCGTGTCACGCAAGGCAAAGGCACGGAAGAGCATGTTGACGGCGACGAGTCCCAGTGATACTAGTAGGGCCTCAAATTGCTCACCATTTATTCACCATTTATGTTTCCTTTATTTATTCCGCCGCAGATATTCCGCTTGAATGCTCATTTCATTCAAAGGTTGTGTATTTTATCGTCACATAAAATACACATGTATTCTATTTTATCCTCGGTGTTGTATAAAACTCCTCATCGGAGTAATTGATGTTGTAATGTGGTTCGCACTACATTTACTCGTAATTCATTCATTTTCATTCGCCCGGTGGGTCCTAATGGGGTCCACGTGACCGTAATATCCGCCTAGTTTGGGGTGTTACAGAGTTGGTATCGAGCGTGGTTTTGAATACTACCTCCAAGTCATGTCTCATTTGAAATCATCATCATCTGACTAGATTATCGACTTTCGCGCCACGTGTGACTCCGTGCAAATGCCGAGCCAATCGTATCAAGAATCAGAAGATTTCTAATGCCATGGTATAATTTCTCGCATTAATCATTCATTCATAATTCATCGCTTAACAATCCTCAATCATCATTGTCATTTTGACCGACGGCCAAAGTTAACTCATTAATCACCAATTCATTTCATTGTTCGGGCTTGTTGATCGTGAAGATCGGATCATTAATCTTGTTAACTCATCCAAGATAATCATTTCAAGAATTTACCGATAATCATGTCACGCCAATCAATCATTCATGTAATCGCAGATTTGAGCGCGTATGCTCATTTTCATCATTTCATAATATAATCATAATGTGATACTCATGCGAGATGTATAATCATCATATGACTTTCCACTTCGCATGGAAAGGGTCAGCAGAGGACGTGGAGGACGAGGCCGTGGAGCGGCCGAATCCCGAGAACTCGTGCGAATACCCGCAAATGCCAGAATAATGCTAATTCAATGAGCAATGACGCCGCCACTCATTCACCTCGGACGCGATCATTCATTATCGGAGTCGCACCGGACACGGCTCACCAGAGGGTGTCCGGTTGATCCACTCGCATTTATGCAGGCATGATGGCCCAAATGACTCGGATGGCTCACTTGATGGAGACGATGCATAACTCCGCCAATCGACCGCAGCTCCTCCGCCGCCACCTCGCAGGCAAGAGAGGAATGTGAGTAACATCATCGGCGATATCTCTCGCCAGAGGCCACCTACTTTTGAGGGCTCGCCGAGCCGGCAGATATCATTCATTGGCTCGAGCATTTCGAGAAGTCGCTTGTTATGGTAGAGTGTCCCGAGGGACACAAAGTTTCGCTGCGCTTACTACCTTGGTAAGAGCGCACATTCTCGTGGTTGTCGCTTGAAGCCCACCGAAGGATCTTGTACTTGGGATCGCCCAAGACTCTCATGATGGAGAGGTACTATCCGCCCCACTCAGGAGGCCAAGTTGTCAATTGCTCACCCCGACCTTTCAACAGATGATGATGTTCTCGCCATTGCCGAGAAATTTCAGAACTTCTTCCGTCGCCTCATCTATCATTCACTCGTGGCGGACAAGATCAAGTATTTCAAAGAAGAGGTCAAACCCCGTATGAGACTTCGCCATTTAATCATAATTGCACCACGTCGCCGAGTTCATTGAGAAGGCTCTTACTTACGAGCTTATCGCTAAGGAAATTGCTAAGCAAAGAACCTTCGTCGCTAGCAAGAAGTCCAAGAACTGTAATCACCTGACGAGTCGCCACTTTCAAGAAACCGCGCGGGCTCTACTTTTCCGAGCGACTTCCCTAGCGCCTAAACCCGCGAATCTCACCTCGAGCGCCGGCCGCCATCACCGTTATAATCATGGAACTTGGTCACCTCGACTCAAGTGTCCGAGGCGCACTATCACATGTCATAATTGTGGAATTGCCGGGCATAAGGCCCGCTTTTGCCGTAGGACTCCAAACCTACTCGACGCCATCTCGTGCCCCTAAGCAGCCACCGCTCGTAATCAAAGACTAATCAGCTGCTTAAAACGACGGAGCGACTAAAGGTGGAGCTTTTAGCCACAGACGGAGCGCCCGGGTCGGGACTAGCAAGCCCGGATTTATGAGATGAAGAAGACCGATGATCCAGAGGCCCGAATGATCTCGTGTACACTCGATATTCTATCTCAACCTCGTGTGTACTCTTTTCGATACCGTGCATCGCATTCATTCATTTCCGAGTCATGTTTGAGTAGACTACGCCCGGGTAGTGCTACTAGTTGTGAGCCTTATGTCATCGCCTACCCGATGGTAGACGAATTATCGTAATCGTGAGATTCGTAATCGTCCGATCTGGCCATGGTCGTGTATGGCCGCCGACCTAATCGTGGTAGATTTGCCGAGGGACGACGCCATCTTGGGTATTGATTGACGGATCGCCATGATGCCATCATTAATGTCCGTAAGCGTATGGTCACTATCATTTCGCATTTACGGAGTTGAATGTGTTTCAGGAGGTAATCCCTACTGCTCGTAAGGTCATTAATTCAATGAAAGCAGAAGGTTACTCAATCGTGATGTGTCGCTATTGGTGCTATATGGCCAAAACCGAGAAGTCATCAAGAATGTTAACGGATATTCCGGTGGTGAGGGAATATGCCGATGTTTTTCCGCATTTGTGCTACTCGGTTTGCCTCCACAGAGGGATGTGGAATTCACGATTGAGTTGGAACCTGCACGCCCCCGATATCGAAGGCACCGCACGGATGGCCCCGACCGAAATGCAGAATTAAAGAACCAACTTGAAGAGTTGTTCGAGAAGGGTTATATTCGACCGAAAAGGCCCCCGTGGGGAGCACCGTTGTTATTTGTCAAGAAGAAGGATGGTTCATTCCGCTTATGTATTGATTATCTGGAGTCGAACAGGTGACGATCAAGAATAAGTATCCCTTACCCCGTATTGATGATCTCTTAGATCAACTTCGTGGAGCTTCAGATTCTCCAAGATCGACTTAAGATCCGGATATCATCGCTGCGGATCCGAGAGCCTGATATCGCGAGGACGGCGCTTCAACACGCCATGGTCATTATGAGTTTGTGGTTATGCCGCTCGATTGACTAATGCACTCGCGTATTCATGGAGTTAATGAATCGGGTCTTCATCGACTTTTCGATCGGTTTGTTGTTGTCTTCATCGATGACATTTTGATTTATTCTCGTGACCGGAGGAGCACGAGTTTCACCTTCATCAAGTGCTCGACGTGTTGAGACGAGAACAACTTTATGGGAAGTTTTCTAAATGTGAGTTCGATGTCCGGCGACTTTTCTCGACATGTAATTTCATCGACGGAGTTCGTGTCGATCCTCGTAAGACGGAGGCTATTCGAGATTGGCTACCTCCGAAGAACGTTAAGGAAATCCAAGTTTCTGATTAGCGGGTTATTATCGGCGATTTGTAGAGGGATTTTCTAGAATCGCCAACCCTTAACGAACCTTTTGCGGAAGGATAAGAAATACACGTGGTCCGACGCGTGTCAACGGAGTTTTGAGGAACTCAAGAGCCGTTAATGTCAAGACTGCATTTTCCTTGCCGCAGGGACTAAGGATTTGTGGTCTATAGTGATGCGTCCGGACAGGTCTCTGATGTGTGCTCATGCAGACCGGAAGGTTATCGCCTATGCTTCACGGCAATTGAGACCTTACGAGGTTAATTATCCGACCCACGACCGGAGCTAGCACCGTGGTGTTCGCTGAAGATTTGGCGCCATTACCTTTATGGCGCCACCGCCGATATTCACCGATCATAAGAGCTTAAAGTATATATTTACTCGTATGAGTTAAATATGCGCGAGACGGTGGTTGGAATTAATCAAAGATTATGATATTGAGATCCTCTACCACTCCGGCAAGGCGAACGTTGTCGCCGACGCCTTGAGTCGTAAGTCCGCTCAGAGCAGATGCTTGCCCGCTTAACAGCTTCGTATGAGCTTCAAAGGAATTCCTTAGACCCGAGATCGAGGTCCGCTTCAGCGAGTTCAGGGCACTTTGTATGTTAGAGATTTCATCATCACTCGAGGAGGCAATCCGAGAGAATCGTGGTTCGACCTATCATTGCTGCGCATCCGAGAGGATGTGGCTCAGGAAAGCCCTCGATTTGTGGTCCACGAGGATGGACTTTTGAGGTTTAAGAATCGGTTGTGCGTATCGGCAAATGACGAGTTGAAAACTCGATTTTGAAAGAAGCTCATGCTACCCTTATTCCGCTCATCCGGTCTAGCAAGATGTACAAGGACTTGAAACAAAATTACCGTGGAGTAATATGAAGCGAGAAGTCGCAGAATTTGTTTCGAGATGCTTAACTCACAACAAGTTAAGATTGAACATCGCCGATCAAGGGTATGTCAAACCTCTTCCTATTCCCGAATGGAAGTGGAAGACATTTCTACGGATTTCATCACGAGTTTGCCGACGAGTCGTCAGGCATGAACACGATCCGTGATCGTGGACCGCTTAACTAAATCAGCTCATTTCCTTGAGATCAAGGAAACGTGGGGTCCCGAGAGACTTGCTCAACTGCTCATCAAAGAGATAGTCGATCGCACGGCATTCTAAAAGTATCGCTTCCGATCGTGACGGACGGTTTGTGTCGCATTTTTGGAAATCACCATCGTGCTATGGGAACTCACTTAATCTCAAGATCGCTTTTCATCCTCAACTGACGGACAATCGAGAGGACCATTCGTACATTAGAGGACATGTTGAGGGCATGCGCCTCGATTGAAAGACGATCGGGAAGCCCAACTACCATTGATCGAGTTCACGATAATAATAGTTGGCATGCTTCGATCAAGATGGCACCTTACGAGGCCTTGTATGGTCGCCGTTGTCGATCTCCGTTGTGTTGGGACGACTTATCGTAATCAATCGCACCGAGCCCGATATGCTTATAGCCGCCCGTGAGAAGGTAGCTTTGATCAGAGTCGCTTGTCGACCGCCCGAGTCGGCGTAAATCATATGCGTATAACCGCTGCCGACCATTAGAGTTCGAGGCCGTGACCATGTGTTGGTCAAGGTATCCCAGTCGTGGTATCTTCCGCTTTGGGAAGAGGGAAAGTTGAGTCCGAGATTCATCGACCGCTTGAGATTTTGGATCGAGTGGGCGAGTTAGCTTATCGATCGCTTTACCTCCGGCGCTGAGCCGAATTCATAATGTGTTTCATGTCTCTCGCCATGAAGTATGTTGCCGACCCGAGTCACATACTTCGCCTGACGAATCGAGATCGCCGACGATCATTCATATGAGGAGCGCCCCATACGAGTTTTAGAGCGGCGAATCAAACAGCTTGAGGAATAAGACGATTCCTTTGGTTAAAATTCAGTGGTCTAGACACGGAGTCGAAGAGGCTACTTGGGAAACCGAGGATAGTATGCGGAGAGTTATCCCGAGTTGTTTGACCCTTAGTTTCTGGGACGAAACTCTTTAAGGGGGTGTATGTAATACCCATTGTAATTCAAGAATTATCACTCAAGAATTATCATTCAAGATTTATCATTCAAGATTTGATACTCAAGAATTTCATTCATTATTGATCATTTGTCACTCGATTCAACCATGGTATTCATCATTCAGAGTAATCAGACGAGTATCGATCGCCATTCATCATTAACTGATTGGAGTTTCGTGCCGTGTTTATCATCATTGTCATTTTCGCTGTAAGTCGTGCTTGAGGAGTAGCGCACGCTACATACTCCTTTAGCGTACGCTAATCGGGTATAGGTAGCGCACGCTACCGCCGCCTTTAGCGCACGCTAAGGTTATTGGCCGCACCCGTAAGGTACCGGACCGCAGTGAGAATAATTGTAGCGCACGCCACGAGTGGTAAGTAGCGCGCTAACGGGTCGAGTAGCGCACGCCATATGTGTGGAGTAGCGCGCTAGGGGCGGATTGTGCTGAGTCCAAGGCTACCGGATCGCACCGGTTTATTCATAGCGCACGCTATGCATTGTTGTTAGCGTACGCAACCGATATATTAGCGCACGCTAAATAATGGTTGTAGCGCACGCCATCGAGGTTAGATCGAGGGCGATGGTTTTCTCGACTCCGATCGGGCGCCAATATTTCGCTAGCGCACGCTAACAATGGATATTAGCGCACGCTAGTAGTATGGCCGTAGCGCACGCCACAAAGAGGTACGTAGCGCGCGCTACCGTGTTCTGACAAAGGTACCGGACTACCCAAATTACTCGTTAGCGCACGCTATACACAAGGCTAGCGACGCTAACTGGACCGAGTATAAATCGACAGCTTAGTCGACTTCTTCATTTGTTCATCTCATTTCACTCCTTCGGTATTTTTGGGCGATTTCGAGCGATTCTGAGAGGGTTCTTCGAGGTGTAATCATCAATCATCATCTTCAAGCTCATCTTTCTGATTGATCATCATCTCATCATCTTCATCACATCGAATCAAAGGTATTAATCTCTGGATCTAGAATTTCGGATTTTGGGTTTTCCTTCCGATTTCTTCGTAAGCTTCGATTATCATTGGGATATGTTAAGTTATGGATTATCTACTGATAAATATATTCCTACGGATTTAATGGTTATTTTCGAATTGTTTTCAAGAACCCTTGGGGTTGACTTCGTTAATCGGGGATTTTCCGATCGATGTCGTTATAATCATGAATTATGGATTCCTAATGGATTATTGATATCCTTGAAGTGTTTTGTTAGTTCAAATACTCATTTTGGTGTGGGTTTCACATATTCGGATCGATATTTCCGGTTGTGCGGTCGGTTATGTATTCGCTGAATGCCTATGAGTTTGTTTATCGTTGTTTCGACCTCGGGTTAGTCGTGGTTTTGTTGTTTGATACGTGTATTGAACGATTGTTGGTAATTATTGTTATTCAAGGTTGTTCGAGCGATCGTATCTTGGTTAGACGTTGTTCGTGGACTGACATTCTTCATCCAGATTGTGTAAGTTAAATCTTACTCTGCTAAAAGGATACTCATTCCTTTTGTTGTTGATTGCTCATAATCATAATTCATTCATCATAATATTAATCATTTTGAGACTTGTAAGTGTCGAATAATCATTTCATTCACGAGGAACGACGGTTCCAAATCTTTTCATTGGTTTATCAATCACGCCACTATTACTTTCATATCGGTGAGTCATCTCGCCTTGTCTAATTATTATTCATTGGTTTTCATCATGGTCATTCTCGCTCATGTGACCTTCCGGTTCATATTGCGTGGCCGGGTGTGGCCGTGTGGAATTTTTAGTCGGGCACATGATGGTCATGTATCGGGTTCACCGATACATCGGACCGCGCACACGGTAACGCTTACCTCCGTGAGACTAATTAGGTACAAGGACGGGTGTGTCCTGACATTCGCCTTGTACACTTGCACAGGCATTACGCGTACTATGATGCTCCTCTTCAGCCGTAATTCATAATTAAGAATATTTCATCACTTCGCTTAATTCATGATCAGGTAATTTCAACTCTTGAGGATTGTTGTTCTGTAATCGACTTCGCTGGGGATTTTGTTTTCGTGTCACGGCAAGGCAAAGGCACGGAAGAGCATGTTGACGGCGACGAGTCCTGATACTAGTAGGGGCCCCATTGCTCACCATTCATTCACCATTTATGTTTCCTTTATTCATTCCGCTGCAGACATTCCGTTTGAATGCTCATTTCATTCAGTGTTGTGTATTTTATCGTCACATAAAATACACATGTATTCTATTTTATCCTGGGTGTTGTATAAAACTCCTCATCGGAGTAATTGATGTTGTAATGTGGTTTGGTACTACATTTACCTGTAATTCATTCATTCTCATTCGCCTGGTGGGTCCCAGTCGGGGGTCCACGGCACTGTAATATCCGCCTAGTTTGGGGTGTTACAATTAGTGTGCTGGCAGATATTAATAAGGTCATTTTGCTGACATCGGTTATAGAGTGGACTTAATATTTCAACGTATTGTTGTGCAAGTGATTTCAAATCAGAGGAGTTTTGATATTGGGTCCATGGATTTGGTTAAATGGTCGAGGTATTAATCAAAGTGTTTTCAAAATTTCATTTCTGCAAAATCTTTCGAACTCACCAATTTTAAAATATTATCATTTGAACAAATACCTCGGAAAATTTTTATTTTTAAAGAATGTGACAAGTGCCCGAATTTAATGACATGTATGTGGTCTTGACTGTGTTTACTTTGGTAAAAGTCGTGCACCTCTGTTGGTGTAACCGCAGAGTTACTTATGAATTTAAGTCTATTATTGCAGTGTTAGTCCAGTACTCGTGTGATGATTTGGAGTGAATACTTTATCAGGTTGCCGTTTGTTGCCCTATGTTGATTATATGATATTTATTTTGTTGTTCGATCGGTGGCCGCTTAGTATGCCGAGAGGTAGAGGTCGAGAGCGTGGTCGTGGTAGAGGTCGGAATCGTGCATGAGAGGGCGACTCGCCGTTGTCAAGCGCCAATGAGCTCAAGACAGTGGTCGAGATGACCAATCGCGTGAGCAGAGGCAATCAACCGGGAAAATGCTGACATTGGCGCCGCCACCATCATTCATCAGGTGGTTGACCAGTTGACACATATGAATCTGACCATGCACCGGGATAGGATCCCAGGTGAGGATAATGGAGTTAGTATGTGGTTATGAGGTGTGATGAGAATGCACCGCCCCCATTTTGTAGGTTCTTCGGACTCGTTAGGATGGGAGAACTGGCTCTTCCAGTTGGACAGAACATTTGATGCCATAGCTTGTCCCGATGAGAGAAGAGTGCCTATTGCTCAATACCTGCTCGACAGGGAAGCTGCAGACTGGTGGGAGGCCGTAGCGCCTAGTGATCGTACCGCTACTTGGGCTGAATTCAAGACTGCTATGGAGGCCGAGTATTGTCCGCTGCCTGTTAAGGAACGTAGAATTGTCGAGTTTTCTCGGCTACGCCCCGAGATGTGTCGATATCTCAAGCAATAGTCGATTACAATCGACAACTTTGTTACGTTCGAGATCAAGTGCGAAGTGAGACAAATAACGTTCGTTACTTTGATATGCATATGAAACCTCAGGTTCGGCAGTGTATGGCCCCTTTTATGTGTACAACGCTGAAGGACTATCAAGATCGAGCCTTAGCATTTGAAATGACTATGATATCTACAGAGTCTGTATCGGTAGCGAAGAAGCAGAAGATTTCCGATGAAGCATCGGGAAGTGAGGGAATTGGGATTCCTAAACCTCGACCCTCGTATCAGTCGAGTATGGGACCTTCTCGGTCATCTAGAGAATCTAAAAGACCCGAGCCGGTGTCTTTGAGTTCTGGTAATGCTCCTAGGTGCTTCAACTGTAACGTTATGGGCCAGGAACGCGCGCATTGTAAGAAACCGCCGGTGACTTGTTATAATTGTGGACGCGAGGGGCATCGAGTTCAGTACTGCGAGATTGTTGCCAAGATGATAGGGGACCGAGTCCTGCCTTACTCGGAGGACCCAGTGGTGTCCGGTGATGTAGTTGTGGGTCGACTTTGTGTTGTTATTCGTGTAGAGATTGATATTTGTTGCGTGAACTTTTTGGTTTTGTTTGTATTCTACCATGATGTTTTATTTTAAGTTTCGGGACGAAACTTATTTTTAATAGGATAGAATGTAATGTCCTATATTCTCGTTTTCTATTATCTTGAATTGTTTGTGTCTTGACGTCGGACATTTTCTTGTTGACGAGAATCGGAGTGAATTCTATCATAATACTATATTTGTTTCTACCGCCTAGTCGTTGTGATCGGGTGCGACTTGTTGTCGTGTGCGTTTCTTTGATTAAATGTGTGCATGTGATGCGTCGTTAATTGCTCGTTATTGTTTTGAATCATTGCCGTGGCGTTGTTATAGTCGTGGGGCGTGTTTTCACGCCGTATGTTCTTTCGCTGTTTGTAACGTTTCGCCGTGGGCGCGATTTTTCGGTTCTTGTGTATCTCGTTGAGTTTTTCGGTGGGATATTGCTTCTCCTACTTGATTTAAGTTTCGGACGAAACTTCTTTTAAGGAGGGTAGAATGTAATATCCGCAATTTGATTTTCGGTAATTTTCTTTTTTCGAAGTCCATTTAGATAACTCGCTTGGGACCATCTCATCATTATGAGAATGATTAATTCTGTACTTTTGTCATCCGAGTTCGTTTCGGTATTCTTTGTTGAGTTCCGTGTTTCTTAACGACTTTTCCGCACTCGAGTTCGATTCTTGTGAATCTCGTTCAAATTACTGTTTCAAGTTTCGTGAGTCCGTTTAACTTTGTTAGACGTGTTGTGAACTTCGGTTTGGTTATTCGATCACGTATCGTGATTTTCGGACGCTTTGGGTCGTTTCGTAATTTCCCAAAGTTTGGGGTAATTACTTCGGTTGTCGAATTTTGAGCCTTTGGGTGGTCGGAATCGTGTGTTTTCTTAGCTTTTAGATTCGTCTTTGCGAGTACTTCGTAACCGTATCTTCAATTCGTATTCAGGTTCGGGTTTCGATGTCGTTTTCTTGAGTTCAGTGTTATTAAACGACTTTTCCAAGTATGAGTTCGACTTTGTAAAATCACCATAAATTCTTGGAAACTCCAAAGATTTTGAATCTTTTCAATATTATAGAGCATCAAGTTAGCTTTCCAATGGTTCAAACGGTGAGTCAATCGGAGTCCGGACGAGAGGGTTATGGTCAAATAGCTCGACACTCATTTTCCGCTGGCGAGCACTGCATCGTGAGCCGCGGCACACTTAGGCCGGGCCACGGCACACACCCGAACAGCCTATTTGTGCGGATTTTGTGAGATGAATGCTCATTTCATCTCTTCCTTCATTCCTCCTCCTCTTGGGCGATCTTGTGGGCGATTTTGGGCGTTTTTGCATCATCAATCCCAGAGAACTTCATATTCTTCAAGTTCTTGGTGTGGATTAATAACACCAACAATTGTTATTCATCATTAATCCAAGGTAAATTCTTGAAACACTACTTTTGGGTGAATTGGGGGTTTTTGTTCGTTTTGTCCGATTTAACCGTAATAACTTAGATTTGTGATGTATTGATGATTATTTAGATGTATTCTATCATTTCCCTTGTTATTCCATGGTTGGATCATTTCGATTCGTTGTTTTGGTCTAGTTCTTAGTCAACGCCTTGAAGGTGTCCGACAAAAGGTCTTAGAGGGGATTGGGCGTTGTATGATTATTATCCATCGTATGATTATTGATTTATCATTGGCATGACTTAGGGACGAAATTCTTGTGAAGAACTCGAGTCGGAACCCTTCCGCTCGTTGTCTTTTTCGGGTCCGAGCTTCCCATCGAATCGTGTTCTTGAGTATTCTGAGCGGTTATTAAGGCAAGTATTTTACTAAACGATTTGTGTCTTGTGAATAGGGACGTCGTATTATGGTTGTGATGCATTGGTTTACTTTCGTGTATATACTTCGTATGAATTGATTATTACGAACAATTGATGGTAACGATGATACCTTCACTTAGTTAACATTTTGGGAATCGTGTTGGATGTACAAATCATCTAAGTTTGTGCCGGGCGTGGTCGGTCATTGTTGAGTTGTTGTGTTGATTATGATGTGTGTGTTGTCTTGGTTTACATATGTGTGTGTTGTCTTGGTTTACATACTTGATTGTACATTTCGGTGTAATGTGGAATGGCTTGATATTTGATGATTATGAGTTGTGTCGTGTCGATATGTGTGTGTGTTCCAGGTAGGGTCTGACGAGGCCTCTGGAGTTCGGTACATGATGTGTACGGACAAGGTGTGTGATCCAGGTAGGGTCTGACGAGGCCTCTGGAGTTCGGTACATGATGTGTACGAACGATGTTTGTGGCCGGGTAGGGTCCGTCGAGGCCTCCGGAGTTCGGTACATGATGTGTACGAACAATGTGTGCGGTCCGGGTAAGGTCCGTCGAGGCCTCCGGAGTTCGGTACATGATGTGTACAAACAATGATCGTGTTATAGTGCTTGTTTGGGTAACATTTTAAATACGGGTCTCGACCCATAATGATATCTCATCTATTGTGTTTTGAAAAGAGAATCGGGCTAAGGCCCTAATGTTTTCGAAAAGGCTTTGTAAATTGGGACTCGAGGTCCAAAAGAAGTTCTGCTTTAAAAATCCCCGAGATGATGTGTTCCTTTTCAAATATCTCTTTCTTGAGTTCAAAATTAATAAAACTTCTCGGGAACATTTGATAATTTATTTCCATATTAAATTCGTAGTTGCTATTTACTTGTTGCATTTCGTATCATTTTATACTTGCACTAGTAAAACGGTGGAGTTTTACTAACCCCCGAGTAATCGGGGGGCGGATGTCTGTTCTGCGTCCAGGTACATGCAGGTTCGGGAAGCACACGGGATTGGCACAAGGGGATGACAAGTCGCGATACTAATCAAAGAGTCGAGAGTTGGTAGAGTTTGGTTGTATTATTAGAATTGATTCGGTCTTTCCGTGTATTGTGTTTCACCCCTGTGTGGGTAATGTTGTTAGTCGATTCATTGATAAAGTTGTGTGACCTCATCGGCCGTGTGTTTATGTGTAAGTGACCTTACACTGTATTATTATATTGTTTGACCCTCGCCAGCAAGCATTTGGTTGTTTATGGATGTTTAGCCTGGTAGATCCTTGTGGAAAGGGTCTACGGCGTGTAATATTCCCATACGGTTTGGGGGTGTTACATTTCTGCTAGGTATTCTTCTCATCTCCTTCGATGATTTCTTTTCTGACCTTCTCTCGCTTTTATAACTATCTTATGTCTCCAAAACTCCGACGATTAGGTCGAATCCGCCTCCAAAATGTACCCCAAAATCGCGAGTGAAATTTGGGATCCCGCGCCGCGTCCGTGGTCCGGCTTAAGTGTTCCGCGACCCTAATTGTTCTGCGCCTGCACTGGGCATAAAGTCATTACGCCGCGGCTCGTAGAGGGTGTGCCGCGGCCCCAGTACATTTTGTACCGCTTTGCCGAGTGTTGTGCCTGTGCCACGGCTCATCTTTGGTGCGACGCGTCCCTCGACCGAAAAATGTCGATTTTGGCCCGTTTTCTTCGTTCAAGCTTCAGGATACTATTTTCCTTCAAAATATGTAAACATAACGCATTAAGAGCTCATTTACGCGATTTAAACCCAAAACGGGATAAAATAATGACAATAAAGTGCACAAAATAACATGTAACATTTAGCTTATGTTGTTGAGGAGTTTATTGCTTCTTTCTCCTTTATCTACTAAGGAGTTAGGATCAATTCTTTCCCTTTTTCAACTAATAATGACCACTCAAGCTTGTAATATGTTGAAGAAACCCTTCATGGGCTAAGTTATCCTTAGTTGGGATTATAAACAAGGTTTGTCATGTTATTTAATTTTGTATAAAGATCTATTATGGATTACTTATTATTGTGTGTGATTTTCATTGTTTTACCAATCTTTATTTATTTGACCAATAAATGATGATATTTCGGTCTTCATATGTTTCGAAAGAAAATATGTTTGATTTGATCAAATGATCTTAACTCTAAGTTGTTCTAGGGATAGAAATATACCTCTAGACCTTAGATGGTTCTTTGAGTTATTTTCATAAAACCTAATACTATATATTGAAGCCAATCAACATAGAAATATAGTGGATTGATTCAATATATAAGAAGCGTTTGACATTCGAAAGAGAAACCGTCTTTTTAAGGAAAATTGAATCTACACAACATAATAAGTAAATACATCTTATGGTCTCCTATACATCTTTTTTTTTTTGAACGTTCGTTTTTATGGTCAGAGCGTGTTCGCCCCATATGTGGTCTCTACACCCACCGGGCAGGATGACATCGCGGTAGTTCACGGGAAAAAACCCCGGATAGGTCGCCAAATGGCACGACACCTACGACATAAATGCCATTTTTGGGGTAAAACTCGCCCCTCGGTTCGAACTCAGGTTGCCCGAGAAACAAGCCTTCATGGAGGATCGGGATGCCGCTGGGCTATCAACCCATTGACCTATACATCTTCTATAACTAATGATGAACTAAGTTTGTAATCTCAACTATTTCATTTTACCTTTTATTAATCTATTATTAGTGCAATCTTTTATTTCCTTAAATTTTGGAACTATTATTGCATTTTCCTTGCAATTGTGTAACCAAACTCTTAAATTGTGTGTTTCACTCATCTAAATCTCTATAACAATAGATAAATAGTGTATAATTCAATATATAACCTAACTTCCTCGTGGGATCGATAAACCGGACTCAAAAAGTCCACTTACTACTTGATACAATATCTTGCACTTGCGATAGTTACACAAAAGACGTGTCATGAGCCTTGTCCATGGTTTCTTTTACAACTTGTGCACGACTCTCTCTTCTTGGTCGGTACTCAGCTTCTATTTTTCCATTCTCCTTTTTATCATAAAAGATTTTTTTTCTTCTTAATACAAATTTTAATAATTTTAAAAATAGATTTTTCAGTATTTATCAACCATCAAATAATCATATATTACCCGCCAACTTAATTCACATTGGCAAATATTCAGTAAATAAAGAGATTAATTGATAAAAAGATTATAAATTATGATTCATAAAATGATAAAAAAAATTGGAATCTGTCAAATAACTGACTGCCCTTCCTGACAAGTCAGGTATAGTCAAGTACGATACTCTACCGAGTAGAATGGCTCAAGCCAGCCAGCCGTAACTCATCAACCATACTTCATTTTCTATCTCCTTCGAAATCAAGAATATAGAGGTCCGAACTGATAGAACAGATCCTGTTCAAGCAAGATCGTGCACTACATTCGTAATACAGAGGTTTATATGGTAGCCTTTATTTACATAAGCAACCGATGTGGGACATAAACGCTTGTAGCGTTTTCACTTCAAACAACTCTGCCAGTATTATGAAGGGGCCCCAGGCCACTGTGCACTGCAGTGTTATTAGAGATGTTAAGCGAACTGCTAACCTAATGTGCTGGCCATTTAACGGCTAGCAAACTGGCCAAAAAGTTCTGATTTAAGCGGCCAGAATATCGACTTAACCCTAACTCTAACGGGTTTCGGCTAAACGCAATTAAATATTTAAAAATCTATTTTTATTTTTTATAAGTCATAAACCAAAAAAACGATATAATATATTTTATATATATAGTAACAAATATACTATAATAAATATAACAAAAAATACACTTTTATGTATATATATATATATATATATATAAACACACTATATTAACAAATACAGTAATAATATACATTATATATAATATTAATATATATTATATATATAATATTAATATATGTTATATAAATATAGTATTCTGTAAGTTGAAATTAACATATATATATATATATATATATATATATATATATATATATATATATATATATATATATATATATATATATATATATATATATCGAGGCTAAACGATCCTAAAAAGCTCAATTTAAACGGTAGAAATATCTACTCGGCTTAGGTTTTTAGCGGGTTAAGCGGGCCAGCCCGACGTGTGAGCCCGTTTAACATCTCTAAGTGTCGGTTCCTTATTTATGCAACTTTTTCTCCTCTATGCAATGAGATGGTTTTCTAATAATTTTTTCTGTTCGTTTTCTTGTTAATTTACCTATATAATTCTCCTTATCTAAAACGTATATGTGAAATATATTTGCTGGTATATTTTTTGTTATACAATATATAAATATTATTAAAATATATTTATTTATATACTGTTTAGGGCAAAAAAATTAAAATAATTGAGTTTTGGTAGAGAGTTGAAAAGCACGTCATTTTTTCATTTTTCTGATTGTTTTAAAAAGTATAGTTCATATATAGAGAGATGTCTTCTTAATTTTTAGAAAAATAAATAAATAAATAAATAAATAAAAGGAAATTTTGAGCGTGGGTTGTGAGAGTTTTATTCCATAATTTATACTCTTTACTTACCAATAAAAAAAATCTTTGATTATTCTATTTCTAGCTTATAAATCTAAATTTATATTTTTTTGGAATCAATTTAATTCTACATTAAAAATATATCAAATTAATTCTTATTTCACGATCTTCGATTAGACATTCATATTTAATAGAGTAAATTTACTGAATTTATGTTAATGATCGATCACATAAAAAAATATATTATAAATATATGGTTGTTGATTTTCAATAAAATTAATTTATGCATAATAAAAATAATTTAACTCACTTTTATAGAATTAGGTGTAACACTTATATCACTTTCATAAATAACAAATTATGATATTTATTTGCTATAATACCTAAAATTAATAAAACACGCACTTCACACACATAACTAGGGGTGTTCAAAATACCCGACCCGAACTACCCGACCCAACTACCCATTGACCCGAACTAAAAATTTCGGGTACTTTTAAATTTTTAAAAAAATTCCGGGCCGGGTACTCGATCCGAAAAAAAGTCATATAATCGAGCCGGGTCATGGGCCGACTTGTTGCGTAAGTTCGGGTACCCAAAAATCCGATCATTCTTTTAATAGTTATTTTTTTATAAATTTAACTATTTAATTTGTAAGTGTATGAAACTTTATCTTTCAATAATATGAATTATATTTAATATGAGAATTCACGTTAGTGTATTTTGAGTAATGATATTTATTCGCACTAGTTTGGAAATTTACAAGAAGATAAAATTGTTAGATAAGAAAAATATATTCTCTCATATATAATAATTGAATATTGAATTAAGCATGATTATATAATAAAAAAGAAATGATATGCATAATAAAATTTAGTTAGTTTTAAAATTTACTTATTGTAAAGAAAATATTTACAATGTATTTAGTACTTGTGAAATTAATTTATGTAATAAATTTTAAAATAAATTTATATTAAAATTACGAATTATTTATAGAAAAATTAAAATTGATAGTATTAAATTTTGGGTCGGGTACCCTTGTTTGGGGTTTTCTTTCTTCACTATTCGAATAACACATCTTGACCCACAATAACACTCAGGAAGTTGGATTGAGCTTCGTGCATTGGATCCTCCTGTGTTCGAATAAGAACTTCCAGATGCCATGGATTTGCGATTTTGTTCGGGTGATCTATGATGGTGTTGTTGGAGATGAGTGATTTCGTGCGAACAGAGTGAGGGAGATGAGGTCGTTTAGCTCAAAGAAGATGATGAACACTGATGTGTTGTTGAAGATGAAGATGAAGATGAACAGTGCCGCCATTATTGAAGGTGATGAAGGTGCAAATGTGGTGTTCTTGTTCTTGAGCGGGTTTTGTTGCTGTTTGTGATGAAATTGGATTTTTGGTGTTTATTAATGAAATTGATTTTTATTTACATTTATTTACTTTTAATTCTAATTCAAGATATGTTTTAATTTTTTTTATTTTAATTAAATAAATACTGACGCTGCATGCCACATCATTAAAAACTGACACGACAACAGTGACGTGTAAGACGCCACGTCAGCAGTTAACTGCCAACTATCAAAAAAACTAACGGCATGGACATAAATGAAACCTAACTGAAACGTGAGGCGCCAAAACAAAACAATTAAAAAATAAAAGACGAAAATGAAACTTTTGTTGGGGTATAAGGGTTTTATGGAGATCCGGATTTTCCAATGGATCGTGTAAACACTTTCCGAACTGATATTTCTACCCTATGCCCGGGTTACAAGAAATTCAGCCTAGGATAATCCAATGGAACGCTTACGAATCTAGGCACAGAAACGTAAGCCAAATTGCTAGAGAAATTCTGTATTTATCAGAAAGATAGAGAGCTCAGAAAAAGGATGTCTCTAAGACTCAATAGGAGAGCCCTATTTATACATGTCGGATTAGGGTTACATTAGGTCGATTTTTAGGGTTTACGATAGTGGCGCCATCATTAGTGATCCGAAATTAGGGTTTACGGATGGTTTACCAAAATTGACGTAATTAGTCAATTTTACTATAGTCTCCCTCTAACATTCGCCAGGACCCCGACATAATCGTACCGGCTTATAATTCGATCTTATACATGTATGCACTCCGCACATACCCGAACATATATTAGAATACAAACTATAAGACCCCTTAGCTCACATATTAGTTCCAATTACACAAAATGAATGGTGACACTAAAATCACCAACAATCCTCCCCCATTTTAGTGTAACCCATGAACCAACATAACATTAATCCAAACAAACCAAACCAGTACATAACTGAAAATATCAAAGCATTGAATTTCCATCTTAGTATCATGCACTTTCAAATACTCGAGAATTAGGGTGTTCTAAGAATTGAACCCTTCAACCCATTTGAATACCTGAAGGTAAAATACATACTAGTTTATTGAATTTCTCTAACAAAATACAACTTGACACTATTATAAAGCCGAGTGTCCTAATCCTCTCATGGCTGTATCAAGGCCAAGTCCCCAACCTCTTGAAATGCGGCTACACTTCACAATCACGTAGGTAATTCCTTTACTTCATGTATCTGCACATACATTTTATCAAAGGAATTATTAAGAAGTTAAACTTCAACCTAGCCAAGCTGAAACCGAACACATACATGGGATGAATAATTTGTGTGTTCCAATCTATAAGTGTGAGATTTCCTCATTGAATTCAACTCCTAACGTCATATTAGAAGGGAATTGGGTGTCTCACCATTACAAAATTAGATGGACTTTAATCCCATCCCAATTACAGACTTGTGCACTAAGTCTCTTGACAGGCCCTTAGTCAAATGATACGCGATTTTGTTGCGATTTCACAAACTCAACCGAGATCACACCATTCATGATTAGATCTCTAATCATACTATGTCTAACACCTAAGTGTCTAGACTTGCCATTATAAACTTGGCTATATGCCTTAGCCAAGGCTGCTTCATTATCACAAAGGATAGAAATCGGTGCTATCGGCTTAGACCGCAAAGGAATCTCATAGACTAAATTTCTTAGCCACTCTGCTTCTTTACCAGCAGCAGCTAACGCAACAAACTCAGATTCCATTGTCGAGTGTGTAATGAAAGTTTGCTTCTTGGAAGCCCATGAAATGGCACCTCCCCTAAGCAAGAATACCCAACCAGAAGTCGAGGAATGGTCCTCCAAGTTGTTTATCCAACTTGCATCCAAATGTCCTTCCAAGACCGAAGGATATCCCAAGTAACTCAAGCCATAATCCATGGTTCCCTTGAGATACTTAAATACTCTATTCAATGCTTGCCAATGTTGAGCACTAGGATTACTAGTGTATCTGCTCAATTTTCCCACAACAAAAGCAATATCAGGCATGGTACTTGTCATGGCTGTTGGGAAAACAAAGACCCTGTATCGAAACAGCCGGGATACTCGAATCCCTGTATCGAATGTTATTTAGAGGTTTTGATATATATGCCAAATACAGTAAAGGAAACTGTATCGAAGCTTTGAGGCTTTATCCTGTATCGAAGACCTGCCTCGAATCAGCATAAAGTGAAGCTCGTCGATGACAAGTAGTCTTGTAAAAAGACCAAGTATGAAGCTGTCTCGATGCTCAAAATACGGTTATCTTCCATACTGTTCACAAAAGGACAAGAAGGAACACAAGTCAAGTCCGTTGAACAAAGAAGTATTTAAATACTCAAAGGATAAAGTATTTAAATACGCGATCTTGAATCTTGAGAATCACGAAATCCGGATCATGTCATATTCCGTTGAAGGAAATCTTATTCAAGCGGATACATCTCAACGGATACTTTCTTGAGACTATATATATCCTATGAAGACATTGAAGATCGATTACAAGTAACCTAACACTCAAGCTATCAAAAGTTATCATCGAGCAAACATATCTCCAAAGCATCTTGCTATTAAGAGCGAAAGAGATATACGATTGCTCAACATCAAGAACGACCATCATCGGCTCAAGAACTTCAAAGTGCTGTTCTTACAGTTACCTACCTTTTACCTCTGTGTAAAACCGAGCTCTGTGTGAACTCAACAAGTTATTAGACCTATGTGGGACGAATAAGGACGAAGCTTTGGGCTGTGTGTGAAGAAGCTAGTCGAAGAAAGCTTTAACCAATCGTGTGAGCGGTTGAAAGCGACATTCTTTGTATCAATCTGTGTGAGCGATACAAGGATAGGTTTGTTTATAATTACGTAGTTGTGTACGCGATAATTATAATAAACTTTACTCTGTGTGGAGGACCGGTGGACGTAGAGGGTTTACCTCGAACCACTTTAATTCTTGTGTTATTTACCTTGACTTTTCTTGTTTTAAATTACTGTGATATATTAAGTATACACCATACACTTAGTTGTTGTATCCATAGCAACCTCTTGTATCCGAGACTTCCGCTACGCACTCGGATTTATAATCCGTCTGTTTGTTGTTTAAACCATTTTTTTCCAAAGCGTATCCGGTATACTTAAGTGGCCAACAAGTGGTATCGGAGCGGTTGATTCTAAAAAGAATCGATCGTATTTCTTTTTAACGAATCGATTCAAATCACTTATTTTCAAAGCAGTCTCTTTCATTCCTATATTATCGGTATGGATACTTCTATGATTAACAAAGTTTCTATGTTCTCTATTAACGAATTTGTATTGGAGAATTAGAATGGAAGCTCATCTTGCGGCAATGCGAAGAGATGATTTTGTTATACGAGGATGGTCGATCAAGATCATGAAGGTCAATCCGGCCGCAAGGATTGAGGGCCAAGTCCATCTTTGAAATGCTCGAGAAAGAACACGAGCAATGGACAACGGATGAAAGGCGAGCGATCTCGACAACGTGGCTAAGAACGCGTTATTTGTCACTCTTGACAAAGGCACGTTCTCAAGGTAAAGAGCTGCAAAAGCCCGAAGAAATGCAGGATAAACTCAAGTTAATTTGTGAGGGCAGGCTCTCAAAAGAAAACAAGATTTCAAAACTTACTCAACAATTTGAATCTTTTGAAATGAAACCAGCGGAAACACTTGAGAACTTGACCTCAGTTCTGTTATTGTTGGTGAACTTGAAGCGTTAGGCAAGATTTACACCCAAAGGAGAAGAACTTAAAAATTTTGAGATCTCTCGGCCAGATGGGACATTAAGACCACGACTATGCGTGTATCCTGTAATCTTAATGAAATATCCACTTTTGATCTCTTCTCGACCTTAAAGCTTTTGAGTATGACATTGTGAAGAGAGAAAGTGAAGAATCTCCTTCAAAGGTCACGGCTCTACGCTGTATCGAGCCGTCGACACGGCATGCCTAGCTCGTCGAAGCCGGTCACAAGAATCTTGTGATGTGACGACATCACATCCCGAGATGAAATGGCGCTTCTAATGCATAAATTCAAAAGTTCATCAAGCAGTATGGAAAGACTCCTACGAGCCCAAACACATCAACAAGGTAAATCTGAAACATCATCTGGTGATGCTAACACGTGTTATAAGCTGCGAAACCGGGCCGTTATGCAAACAAATGTCCTCATCCCAAAGTCCAAAGATTGCACAGGTGAGCAACAAGAGAGATGAAAGAAGGCGTGCTTGGAAAGACAAGCTCAAGGCCACGATTGGAGAATCGAAGCCTCCCCCACACCATCGAATCGGCGAATGTCTTGGTGGTCAGAAAGTGATTCATATGACGATGAGTTCGATGATAAAGCATATATGTGCTTTATGGCCAAAGATGTTCCGGAAGGTGAAGACGGCGACGATGAGGTAAGTTCAACCTCGGCTATTCCATCTAATGCATCTCATACTTTGAAAATATGATGAATGAATTTAAAAACATTCAAAAGGCCCATGAGACTCTAAAAGCGAGAATATCTGACTTCAATTAACAAATTTAGATTTGAAAGATGAAAATGACTTCTTGAAAATAAATTATGAAAATATGTCTCTTGATTGTGAAACCAGCAAGGTCGATTTTGAAAAACTCATGGAGAGCAATCATCAACTTGCTCATGAACTAAATGAGGTTAAAACCCACAATGAGAGCAAGACAAATGATTTGGTTCTACTACAAACCAAAATCACAACTCTCGAGAAGCGGCGAACTTGAGACCATTACGAAGTCTTTTGAAAAATCGTCGAAAAGAATGGAAGAAATTCTAAGCACTGGGCAACATGCTCATGATAAAAGTGGCTTAGGATCGGCTCATGTTGAATAAAGGGAAAACTAGTACGGTGTTCGTCAAGAGTGTGGAACACATTCCGAATCGGAAGATACTCCTAGTCCCATAAAGGAACCTGCTGTCTGAGAAAACCAGAAGGCTGCAATTCCGCCCCCTCAACTCTACTATTCGAGGCAGTGGAACCAACAACCACTCGGAAGGCGTAATCTGACATGCTCCACAAGCATATCATCAAAGCCGACAATCATTCGAAAGAAAGCGGTATCCGACCACCAAAGGCCCTTGCAGCGGTACCCTCGATCTGGTGCGCCTGGGTATTGGATACGAGCCCGTTATCCCTCAAGGCAGCGGATGCGGTTCGGTATCAACAACGGCATTGGGAATCAGTGGAGACCCAGAAGACAGTGATAAGCCTAGGAAAATGGCTCCACCTCCTAGACGGCACTCGTCTTGGAATAATAATAATAACCACTGAATTTTACATGCATAGTAATTATCATGATTATAACAACTACGGATATGCCCCGTAGATATCGCAACACTGTACAGAGTACATCCTACGATAAACCAATTCTTTGTCGGAAAGTTTGGGTACTAAAGGAACTAACATATATGGACCCAAAAATCAAAGGGGACCTAAATCTACCTAATTTCTTTGTTACGGGACATTCTAGAGGAGGATACAGTACTTGATAGTGGATGCTCTCGTCACATATTTGGAGATAGGAGCAAGCTATACGATTTTGTAGAAGGTCGCGGTCGAAAAGTTCGCCGGTGATAAGTCTAAAGGAAGAACAAGAGGGAAAGGAAACTACTTGTTGGGAAATTCAAGGTCACCGATGTTGCATATGTTGAAGGCTTACAGTATAATCTACTTAGTATTAGCGATTACGTGATAAGCAGTTCTCGGTGAAGTTCTATATAGATCGTTGTAGAGTTAAGAACACCCAAACCAAGGAAGTTGTGCTTACGAGAAGCGATCGGGTAATATGTACATTCTTGTTTGAAACTTTATGAGCTCCTCAATTCCATGTTTTGTTGCCAAAGGCACTGCGGATCTTAGCTCGTTATGGCACGAGAGGATGTCTCACGTCAACTTCAAGATGATCAACAAGCTTTCAAGACGGGGTATGGTTAGAGGTTTGCCGGATGTGTCATTCGAAGGACGGCGTCTGCGGACCATGCAGAAAGGCAAGCAAATCAAGTCGACCACGAAAAGCAAATCCTGCCTTTCAACCCAAAGAGTGTTGGAAATCTACACATGGATCTCTACGGTCCTGTAGACCCGATAAGTTTGGGAGGTAAGAAATATTGCATGGTTGTTGTTGATGATTATTCGGTATGCTTGGGCGATCTTTCTTAGCAAGAAGAAGGAAACAACATCAAAGTGCCCGAGCTCTGAGGAAGTTGCAAAATGAAAAAGCGTCGAGTATCGTGTGCATTCGTTAAATGAGTCTTGAATTTACTAACCGCTTTATGGAGCAATCTTGTTCGGAGAATGGAATACGGCACGAATACTCGGTGCCCGTACACCTCAACAAAATGGTGTTGCCGAGCGAAAGAATAGGGCGTTGAAAGAAGCAACAAGGACAATGATTGCCGCAAGCAAATTGCCACAGCGTTTCTCGGGTGAAGCAACCAATACACGTGCTACACTCAAAACATTTGTATCGTCAACAAGCACCACAACAAAGCGACTTATGAGGTATGGAATAACAAAACTCCATTAGTTTCGTATTTTCACATTTTGGATGCGGGTGTTATGTATTGAACAATGGGAAGGACCAACTTAGAACCTTTGATGAAAAATCGGATGAAGGAATATTCGTAGGATACTCCTCCGTCGGACAAAGCTTTCGAATCTTCAATAAAAGGAAGGCGACGATCGAGGAATCGGTTCATGTAGTGTTCGGCGAACCACACCATGACCCTACGAGGAGTAGATGATATCACTCGGGACATTCACCATCTATCTATCTTGGATCCACCTACACCCATAGAACCTGTAGTTGATTTAGAAATCAACCCCGCGGTGTAAGAATCGATGTGGATGAAGGCGTATTGTACAAGCTGAAGTTGTACCCACGAAACTTTCGATCTGATGCGGGATCTGAACTAGAACCCGACCGAAGATGGTTGAGAGATCACCCGCAGAGCTGATCATTGGAAACATTAATGCGGTGTTTCTACTCGTAGGAGAATACAAAGTACACAAGGAAATGTACTTTGTGCACAAGAAGAATCTAATCTTTGAAGTTTCACGGTTTCACTGAATGGAAATCTCAATCCGAACTTAGGAGACTAAATATGTGCACTATCATTGTATTCTTAGCCCGATCCGAACTGTTTCGACCATAGACGCTCTTAACAACTCTCATTGGATAACATCTATGGAAGAAGAGCTTAACGGTTTGAAAGAAACAATGTATGGTATCTTGTACCCAGAAGCGCACCAATCGGTTATAGGAACCAAATGGGTATTTGAAACAAAAGGATCGAAATGGACTTATCATAAGGAACAAATCCGGACTAGTAGCACAAGGCTATTGTCGGGAAGAAGGAATCGACTATGATGAAACCTTCGCCCCTGTGGCGAGACTAGAAGCCATTAGGATATTTTTAGCCTTTGCCGCCCATAAGAGTTTTATCGTATACCAAATGGGCGTCAAGAGTGCTTTCTGAATGGAGAACTTGCGGAAGAAGTTTATGTTGAACAACCACCGGGGTTTGCCAACACAGACGGTATCGATCTAGTTTACGAGGCTAAGGAAAGCGATGTACGGACTTAAACAAGCCCCTAGAGCACAGTACGAAACCCTGTCCCGATATCTAACTAACAACGGATTTGAGAAAGTCTTGTGGACAAAACCTTGTTCAAGATACGGGAAGGTGATGACCTTCTAATGGTACAAATCTATGTCGATGATATTATTTTTGGTTCAACTAACCTTGCTCTATGTCAAAGGTTCTCTCATCTCATGCAAGTAAATTTGAAATGAGTATGATGGGGAACTTAGTTATTTCCTAGGTTTGCGAGTAAGCGATTTGCCTACGGGTATATTCATCAACCGGAGAAATACGGAGGAACTTCTCAACAAATTTGGAATGAACAATTCCAAATCCTCGCCAACCCCATGAGCACTTAGTGCAAATTAGTCTTGATAAGCCGGAAAGCCGTTTGACCAATCACTCTACAGAAGCTCATTGGTTCGCTCCTGTACCTAACGGCTAGCGGGCCGATATCGATTCTTTGTTGGAGTGTGTGCGAGATGCAGGTTGCACCTAAGGAATCACACTTCAATCTGACTAAGCGAATCTGAAGTACATTAAAGGCAGTCGATGCGGGCTGTGGTATCTAAGGAAGGCGGATTCGATTTAGTTGGATCTGACTCGGATCTCGGAGGTGCAAGCTAGATAGGAAGAGTACAAGTGGAACTTGTCACTTTCTCGGACCTAGACTCGTTTCTTGGTTCGGTAAGAAGCAATTGGCTAACTCTCTTTCCACGGTGAATCGAGTACTATGCTCTGGTAGGCTGCTTGTATGCGAATCCTTTGGATGCGGCAACAAGCTGTCGATTATGGAATCGATGCTAGAGACTCGATCATGTGTGATAGCACGAGTGCAATTGCAATCACGCACAATCTTTACGCACTCGCGCACTAAGCATATCAACATGAAGCATCATTTTATCGGGAATCATGTCGAGAACAAGGATGTTCGCTGGAAAAAGTTCATACGAGGCGTTGGTGGCGACATCTTCACCAAGCCTCTCGACACGGCAAGATTCAACATGCTCGAGACAAGAATTGGGAATTCTACGGCCGGACTCCCTGTAAGTAATTTCTGTTTTTACTCAACAATTGAGGGGAATCTTTGTAAGACCAGTGAATACGATATCGACATTAATTATCTATACACTCGGAATCATCAATACGATGCATGGCGAATGAAGGCATATGAATCCTACGGTGGTGTGTGCGATAATTAAGGGAATCTTGTAGGACCCATGAATCTGACATTAATCGAATATTCTTTGTATGGAATTCAAAACCTATTAGTACCTTTTTAAGAGGCAATGTATCGGCGGAGAACGGCACATCTTTATAGGATTTCGATTCGGTATATAATATAATATTATTTCCTTTTAAAATAATTTTTGTCCACGTGCCTGTTTTTATGTCAAGCGTCATGTTCATTAAATGCCTTACGACATCTGGACAAGCTGAATCTCAAAAGCGCGATTTTTTAAATTGTTTATTATTTTTAAACCGCCGTTTTAGGCATTTAGGAGTATCAACCTATGTCGAAGTGGGACCCGCTCTATTTCTTTTAAACCTTTTAATGGATTAGCGTACGATTACACTCGATCCATCCTAGCAGTTGATTTCAAAATCGGTTCCCATCCCTTAAAATCGACCATTCGTACTGCAAAACCACTATTTCGCGCCCAGTATAAAAGAATTTGTATCTACCATTAGAGACTCTTTCGCTTTACGCAATTACAAGAGTTCTCAAGCAAGCGACTACATATTTTTACGCATATTCAACTGCGAAATTATTGTTTTCTTCCACCTTTGCTTTAAGAAAACATCAATGGCTAGTCGATCTTCTTCCCCTGTTACGAAGAAATCCTCGACATCATTGATGGCGGATCTTCTCCAAACTGTCATCATCGGCGTATTCTCTCGGAAACCAGCGACACGGAACCGATGGAGTATATCATTACTCGTCTTGAACAACAAGGTCTCTATCGCCGGGGCAAGGCCGCGACAAATCGACGCCCATTTGGTTGAGAATTCTACCTCAACGCCGCCGTCCGTTTTTATCCTTTGGCCCGGGGAGGTCATGTTGCGACATCACTGCTTGATCCGAGTGGAAATCTGCATCAATCGCGATCTACTCCGGAGAATCTCAGTGCCCGCCGATGGCACGACCATGGACCAACTTGAGGCGTTCGGGTCTCAAGAGCTTATTACTAAGTTTTATGGACTATTTACGGGGTCCAAAGTGGTTGATATGGTGACAACTACTTGTCACAGAAAAATTTTCTCCTTCATTTTGTCTATCTTCATGACTTTTGCTCCAAGATCATTGAAAACCGAACGGTGCGTTCGAGATGTGCACGAACTTAAGGTTCGGGATGATGGTAGCTATTTTGACTGTGAAAAGGTCAATTTGTGCCAAATCATTAAAGCGTCTTGAAGAGGTGTGCAAACCTGCCACCCAAAGAAATCCTTTGGTTTAATCTTTGAACTACATTACGGCGAAGTGCGGTGCGCAATCCACCGATGCAAGAAAAATAGCTCGAGGATATACTTAGGAGGTGTCAAACCCACTGCGTATAACCAAAGCACCATGCATTGCAACCACGAGAACCAGGCACATGCCTATTTACGCCAACCCAAGAGATGAAAGCGTGAAGGTTCCGAAATGGAATCTTCAAAGAAGCGGCGATCTCACGGCAGAAACACTCTGCTGGTGAGAAGTCGAAGAGACTCGGGAGGCTCTCAAAAATCAAATCGCCAAGCACTCCAAGGATGTCTCCCCCGTGGCGCAACCCAGCGATGAATAACCCCGGGGCCCAACCCTTGTGGAAGAGGTGTCTCCTCTGTATCGACGGTAGATCCAGAGCCTTTGGCGGCTCGGCGGATATAGAGACATCTGCCGGCGCTCAAGACTTTAGCGAGTCGGTGCCCATTCGGATCAGCTACTTCTCCTCTGCGGGATCCCACACCGTCTGAGATCGATTTCCTTGAGGAACCATCCCTGCAAGGAGTCCATCTTCCGTCAGATCACATACTGCACATCTGAATCCCTCAGCAGCGTCTCCAGGCGTTATTGAAGTCCCTCCCTGACTCGATCATAAATCAAACACTTCTTTCGGTTCAAATTGAACACGCGTACGAAAGATTCTGCAATGGAAAGGCTATAGGCTAGCTCCGTGCGATACAACTGTACAAGCTGGGCGAATGGAGCCACGAAGAGAGATTCGTCTCGAAGTATGAGACTCAGCGAAATTGAGGCCCTGCCGATGGGACAACGCCTCTTGCAAGGATCTAATTGAAAGCCACTGCTGCACAAATCGCGCCGGGAGGAAAGGAAAGAAGAAGTCGGAGGATTCTCCCATTAATCGAAAGATGGCAGCGATCATGACTCGAGACGGCGGCGGCGATGCTCTGGCGAGTCGAGAATGGCCGTGAAGAGGCTGAAGCTCGAGGCGCCTCTCCACCCGAAATGACGAAGGGCCTTCTACCCAAGCCAATCCCCCTTCGCCACGGCGAGAACATTCCCGACCAAGAGGAATCGGTCCCTCGGTCGAGGAACTTCAAGAAATTTTGGAGCAGGCACCGAGCCTGCTGCGGCCGAAGAAGCTATTCACGAAAGCCAGCAGGAGGATTCGGTCCCTCCTGCATCCATGATTCTTGAAGAGTCTTCGCGAAGCTTCTCCACCAGCTGTCACCGAACCACGGAAGCTGCTCCGCCCCTTCAACAATGGAATCAGGGACGGTGCAGAACACGAGGATGTCGACTTACTTCACGTCCATCCGTGAATGTAAGAAGGTTGAAGCAGCTGACTTCGCCAACCAATTCTCCGATCTACGGTGCACGAAAAGAGCGCGTGCGAGCTCTTGGCCTTGGTGTATTTATCGAGATCGATGCGCTCTATCTTAGTTGAAAAGGCTTTGAATTGGATGCACACCTCTGCCGTCAAGCAATGACCACTCTTGACACGAAGTATCTCGAGTTTTCGACGCATTCATTCTTTTGCGAAGTTTTCAAGCAAGCCTTGAAGATAATGGAAGATAAGCGGGAGCAAGCTGCTGAAGGAAGAAGCTACAAAGACAAGGATAGGCTGAAGCCAAGGCCGCTTGTGCAATGATTGAAACGACTCTCAACTACGTGCTCACGACAAATGCATTCAAGAAATGTCGCGAGACTCTTTCCTCCCTTGTTGAAAGAATGACCGGCATCGAGACCAAGCAGGATGCTGCTCTTGATGAAGCAAAAGGGGAAGAGGCACGAGAAGCTTCTAGGAGAATAAATTTGCAACAAGAAAGGGAATTTGAGGCTGCTCGAGCAGTATCCTGCCGAATTGAACAAGCTAGCACCTCAATCCCATAGTTTTAAAATTTCGGGCTCCAGGCCAAATTTCATGATCTAATGTCCCTTGGAAAACTCTTATTCGAGACCTTCGGAAATTCGTCTGCCGACCAACGCAACCCATTTGCCCGGCGAAGTGAAGCTTGGAGGAAGAGCAGGCGATGAGATATTTTGTCGAGACTCATCGGGAATCCGCCATCTTCAAAAATTATAAAGCGTTAGCGGAGGCAGATAAGTTCTGAAGATGCTAGAAGAAGGTAAACTCCCTCTCGAATCGAAATGAAATCGAACATAGAAGAGGAGATCGGGTCACCCATCCGAGAAGATTGGATACTTGCCTTTGATCGTTCATATGAAGGAAGAAGCGATATACCAAGATCGAGGCAATGATTCACTTCAAAGCTGGTGGCGCGGCACGAAAACGAACCCGGAAAAAGACCATGGAGGCATGCGGATTATAGATAAAGAGCCGAAATTTATGTATATTATTTTTGTTTTTGTAATTTCTATTGAAGCGACAAACTTTGTACTCAATCATTTTGAATATCAATAAAAACCGTTTGTTTGTCTTGAAAGATTACAACTCGTAATCTACTGCGTTTATGTATGATTACTTAAAAGTGTTTGATAGGAATCTCAAGTAAGATAAAATTGATTGAAAAATAAGGCATGCGAACTAGTCTACGAGCAGTTCATAATTTGATTGTAAACTTAGAATACATTGTAAGATTGTGCTGCGCGCGATCATAGGCTTAAGTTGTAATAAATCTCAAAGCTGTATCGAACGTGCTGCGGCGATTCATTATTGTAGACTAAGTCACTAAGTGGACCTTTTGACAAAGACCAAGAAATCTGCGAAGTCATCAAAGAAGAAATGCTTCATGAAGAAGGTTTTGGCATCATCAAGAAGACTCGAAGAGTTAAGAAAGTTAGTCTTGGCAAATTGTCAAAAGGAAATTGTTGGGAAAACAAAGACCCTGTATCAAGCAGTAGGGATACTCGAATCCCTGTATCGAATGTTATTTAGAGGTTTTGAAATATATGCCAAATACTGTAAAGGAAGCGTATCGAAGCTTTGAGGCTTTATCTGTATCGAAGACACCTCGAATCGGCATAAAGTGAAGCTCGTCGATCTGACAAGTAGTCTTGTAAAAAGACCAAGTATGAAGCTGTCTCGATGCTCAAAATACGATTATCTTCCATCTGTTCACAAAAGGACAAGAAGGAACACAAGTCAAGTCCCGTTGAACAAAGAAGTATTTAAATACTCAAAGGATAAAGTATTTAAATCTGCAAGTCTTGAGATCTTGAGAATCCGCGAAATACGGATCATGTCATATTCCGTTGAAGGAAATCTTATTCAAGCGGATACATCTCAACGGATACTTTCTTAAGAGACTATATATATCTATGAAGACATTGAAGATCGATTACGAAGTAACCTAACACTCAAGCTATCAAAAGTTATCATCGAGCAAACATATCTCCAAAGCATCTGCTATTAAGAGCGAAAGAGATATACGGTGCTCAACATCAAAAACGACCGTCATCGGCTCAAGAACTTCAAGCTGCTGTTCTTACAGTTACCTACCTTTTACCTCTGTGTAAAAGCGAGCTCTGTGTGAACTCAACAAGTTATTCGACACATGTGGGACGAATAAGGACGAAGCTTTAGGCTGTGTGTGAAGAAGCTAGTCGAAGAAAGCTTTAACCAATGTGTGAGCGGTTGAAAGCGACATTCTTTGTATCAATCTGTGTGAGCGATACAGGATAGGTTTGTTTATAATTACGTAGTTGTGTACGCGATAATTATAATAAACTTTACTCTGTGTGGAGGACCGGTGGACGTAGAGGAGTTTACCTCGAACCACTTTAATTCTTGTGTTATTTACCTTCAGCTTTTACTGTTTTAAATTACTGTGATATATTAAGTATACACCATACACTTAGTTGCTGTATCCATAGCAACCTACTGTATCCAAGACTTCCGCTACGCACTCAGATTTAGAATCCGTACAGTTTGTTGTTTAAACCATTTTTTTCCAAACTGTATCCAGTATACTTAAGTGGCCAACAATGGCATACATCAAGCTACCAATGGACTTAGAGTATTCCAATTGCGAAATGGAAATGCCAGTGTTTGGCATTAATTTCACACTAGAGTCCATAGGAGTGCTGACGGGAGAACAATCACTGAAATTAAATCGTTTGAGAATTTTCTCAATATAATGAATTTGAGTCATTACTAAACCTTTGTTCACCCGCTTAATTCTTATTCCAAGAATTACATCAGCCTCTCCCAAGTCTTTCATGGAAAATTTAGATGACAACAATTTCTTAGTTTCATCTACTTGATTTTGGTCAGTACCGAAAATCAGCATGTCATCTACATATAAGCAAATGATCACTCCAGCACTAGTAGTTTCATCAAACCTACTATAAACACATTTGTCACATTGGTTTAACTTAAAACCAGAGGACAAAATAACCTCATCAAACTTTTGATGCCATTGTTTGGGTGCTTGCTTCAGCCCATACAATGATTTCACAAGTTTACATACCATATGCTCTTTACCGGGCATAACAAAACCTTCTGGTTGTTTCATGTAAACTTCTTCATCAAGTTCACCATTCAAGAAGGCTGTCTTAACATCCATTGGATGGACAATCAGATTGTGAATACTTTCCAAGGCAATTAACAATCTAATAGTAGAAATACGCGCCACCGGAGCATAAGTATCAAAATAGCCAACACCGGATTTTTGTCTAAACCCTTGAATGACCAACTGTTAGGCGTATTTTTATATGCTTATTTATCATTATTTTATATTCATTTGAGGTCTAAATTGATCGGTCAAAAACTTATCCTAAAAATAGGAGTCTTTGAGTCGCTCGCAAATATATACGAGGTAGAAGTAGTTGTGGTAAGTTCTACTAAGGTCTTTTCTCTCGAGGATTGTTCAACAGGGCTTCGTATAATATTTTGTATAGATATTGCGAGAAATATATACTAAAATATTCAAAAAGATTATTAGGTTTTTAAATTAACTAAATTAAAATGCACTATTTTTAATTTAAACTATTTTTAATAAGAATATTTTAACAAGACTATTTATATTAGACTATTTATATTAGATTATTTTTAACTATTGAAATTGAATAGAATTAAAAATGAGTTGGGAATTTATAAAATCTAGGGGATTACGGGTTCATTAAATTAGGTTTTTAATTAAGTATAGGAATTGATTTACGGATATAAAAGAAAAATGAATGTTTATCGAGTAATCAACTTTTCACCTCATAACTTTCGTATTCAAAGGTGTCTTAACCACTTTCGCAATCTTAAGATGTTGATAACAAGATTAACACTTGATAGATTGAAAATATATGTTTCCAATTCACTCAACAATCAATCAAGAAGGTTTCATTAGTAGAAATAGGATATGATCAAACTCTATTTAAACCAATTAGTCCTTTTTAATCAAAATAGTGTAAATCAATCAAATACTCAATATATAACCTAATAGAAATCCCCCTTCCCCTAGGAAGAAAGATTAGCTACTCATTGGTTTATATAAACTAAAATTATAATATATATAATTGATATACATAATATATATATATATATATATATATATATATATATATACTTTTAATTACTAGAACTTAATGAGAATAGATAAAACTTATTTGAATATGATGAATCAAAGTGCAAGAAACAAACTTCAAAATATAACTTCAAACTTGTTTAAAGGTTACAAGCTTACAAAAATTGAAAGTAAAATACTAAGTGCTTATTGATCAAGACTTTTCAATTACAAACTAAATGAAAGAAAAACTTTAAACTAAAAATGAAATACAAAGTAAAGTGAGAGTTCAAATGAGAAATATCTTGCTAAAAGAAAGGGGAGTTTCTTTGCAAGAAGAGGAGATTTGTTTGCAATGGATGAAGATGTCCTTTTATAGGTGATTTTCAAGAATCTGATTGATTATTTAATTTGTGGCATCTTTGACAAGTCTTTGGTGTTTGATTCACACTTGATCTTCCTTGCATGTCTTGATTTTCAGATCATTGACTTCTTACATAGTTGTTGAGCTCACAAGATGCTAAATGTGGAAAATTCCACAAATATCTGTAATATCCGCAATTTTCGATTTTCGGTAAATTTCATTTTCGGCGAGTCCGTTTTGACGACTCGCTCATGACCATTTCGTCATTTCGAGAATGATTAATTCTGCACTTTTTGTCATCGAGTTCGTTTCGGTATCGTTTTGTTGAGTTAGAGCTTTTTAGCGACTTTTCCGCACTTGAGTTCGATTCTTGCGAATCTCGTCAAAGCTGTTGTTTGAGTTTCTCGTAAGTTCATTTAATGTTATTATTCATGTTGCGAGCTTTGGTTTGGTGTTTCGATTGCGTATCGTGATTTTGGACGTTTTGGGCCATTTTCGTAATTTCCCAAAGTTTTGGGTAATTACTTCCGTTGTCGAATTCGAGCCTTGGGTGGTGAATCGTGTGTTCTATTAGCTCTTAGATTCGTCTTTGCGAGTACTTCGTAAGTAACCCGATTCGTATTCGAGTTCGGGTTTCGGTCGTTCGGACGTAATTTTCGCATGCGGAAGGGCTGCCGGACACATGCAACACGGCCACAGCAGCCTGCTGTGCGCGTGTCTGCGCAGTCGGCGAGGCCCAGCCTGCCGAGACACGGCCGAGACACACTGCGCTGTCTGGGCCGTTTCTTTGCGCCCGTGTCCGTGAGCTATAAATATGGCGAAACAGACGGGTTTTTCACCCATTTTATCACTCGTTTTCTTCCCTTCCATGTTGGAACTTGCTCAATCATGGAGGCATGTTGTTATACAATGAATCCATAAAGTTTTGAGTTCATAACATCAATTGATCATCACGTAACATCCTTGATCCAATGAATCAAGGCAAGTTTTCTTAAAATCTAGTTTTGGGGTTTTTGTTCGATTTGTCCGTTTAATTCGTTTTAACTCGGAATAGTGATGTATTTATGATTATTAAACAATATTATGTCGAATTCCTTGCTGTTCCTCGGTTGAATCGCCGAGGATTCGTCGTTTATTGAGTATCTTATCGGCGCCTTGAAGGTGTTCGATAAAATGTCCAAAGAGGATTCGAGCGTTCTACGATTATTCTTCCTCGTATGATCGATGATTTATTGATTATATGTTGTTAGGGTCGAATTCTTGTGAAGAACTAGAGTCGGAACCCTTCCGTTCGTTGTCTTCTTCGGAGTCAGAGCTTTAGGTCGAGCCGTGTTCTTGGAGCGTTCGGTAGCGGTTATCGAGGCAAGTATCTTATTATACGACTTGTATCTTGTGACTAGTAATTACGTATGATATGTATGACGATTTTGCTTGCCTCCGTAAATATGTTCCGTTGGAGTTGGTTGTGTTTTCCGAAATTTGAAGGCTTTGTGATATATTGGTATACGTGTTAGGCGTTGTGCCATTTGTGCAGGATTGCGATGTACATATAAGATGGTTGTACACATGGTTGTTCAATGTATTGTGTACCGAATGTGTGTTATGTTGGTTAAGAGTCGTTGTGATGATCAGGATGTTTGTGTTGTTTCGGTTTACATACTTGATTGTACATTTCGGTGTAATGTGGAATGGCTTGACATTTAATGATTATGAATTGTGTCGTGTCGATGTGTGTGTGTTCCAGGTAGGGTCTGACGAGGCCTCTGGAGTTTGGTATATGATGTGTACGAACAAAGTGTGTGATCCAGGTAGGGTCAGCGAGGCCTCGAGTCCGTACATGGCGTGTACGGACAAGGTGTGTGATCCGGGTAGGGTCAGCGAGGCCTGCGGAGTTCGGTACATGATGTGTACGAGCGATGTTGTGGCGGGTAGGGTCAGTTGAGGCCTCGGAGTTCGGTACATGATGTGTACGAGCAGTGTGTGTGGCGGGTAGGGTCAGTTGAGGCCTCGGAGTTGGTACATGATGTGTACGAGCAGTGTGTGTGGTCGGGTAAGGTCCGTCGAGGCCTCCGGAGTTCGGTACATGATGTGTACGAACAATGATCGTGTAGATGATTGTTCGGGTTAACATTTTAAATATGGATCTCGAACTCATAATGACATATTATTTAGCATGCTTTGAAACGAGAATCGGGCTAAGGCCCTAATGTTTACGAAAAGGTTTTGTAAATTGGGACTCGAGGTCGAAAAGAATTTACCTTTAAAAATCCCGAGATGATGTGTTCCTTTTCAAATATCTCTTACTTGAGTTCGAAATTCTAAAACTTCTGGGAACATTTTGATAATTGATTTGCGTATTAAATTCGTAGTTGCTATTTGCTTGTTACATTTCGTATGGTTTGATACTTGCACTAGTAAAGCGGTGGAGTTTTACTAACCCCGAGTATTCGGGGGTGGATGTCTATTACGTGTCCGGTACATGCGAGTTCGGGGAGCGATCACGGGATTAGCACAAGGGATGACAGTGCGATACTAATCAAGAGTTGAGAGTTGGTAGAGTTTAGTTGTATTGTTAGAGTTGATTCGGTCTTAGTTGTATTGTATTTCGACCCCTGTGTGGGTAATGTTGTTAGTCGATCTGTTGATAGAGTTGTGTGACCTCATCGGTGCATTGTGTTTATGTGTAAGTGACCTTAGCAGTGTATTATTATATTGTTTGACCACTGGCCGGGCAAGCATTTGGTTGTTTATAGATGTTTGCTTTGGTAGATCCTTGCGGAAAGGGTTTACGGCGTGTAATGTTCCCATATGGTTTTGGGGTGTTACATTTTATGGTATCGGAGCTTAGGTTGCGGAAACCTAGGTGTCGGGTCAAGTCGAGTTGTGATTTGTCGAGTAATGTGTTGTCTTGTCGTTCGAATCGTCGGGTGACAAGTTGAGTTGTGCGTAGTCACAACGCGTTGGATATGTTGTCGGATGAGATTAGTATCGTGGCGGCCGTCGTCTCCGTGCGGCTTTGTGGGCGTAAGTCTCCTCTTTTATGCATAATATACATGTTCATGATTTCATTTAGGTGTGATATTTGTGGTGCATAATTTTATTTACACGGTGTTGTGTAATGAAGTTGCATTCGATACTTGGATACGGTACGTGTATAGAAGCTGGATGTATTGATGTTTGGCCCTTGAACCACCATGTGGGTTGGTATGGTGTGAAAGTTGTGAACCTTGATGGGTTTTACGGTAGAGTTTGTGAAACTCCGATGAATGATTTTCTTTGTGTGTTTAAACTTGATGCCATGAGATGTATGTGATTGAATTGGCGACCTGTTTGCCATTTGGGCATGTGGTTTTAATATCGACTATTTTGGATTGTTGTAATTATACCGCTACGGGTAGCTTTGAAAACGTTTTCCTTAAAGACTACGATTTGAGCATTTTTGTGGAAATCAAAATTTTTGGAAAAATCTTGTTTTGCAAAACGACCTAATTTTGAATTTAAATGTTATGTGTTTGTGTGTTGGGGCTCTTTGTGACAATTCTGCGATCCTGCGACTAGATGTTACAGTAGTAAGATGTTTTCCATTACGGCCGTAAGCTCGGAGTTATTACGGGCGTAAGCTGCATGTTATTCGGCCGTTAACTTTTGGTGACCGGTAGAAATTTGTTATTACAGTTGTACCCGTGCCCCTTGATTATTTAATCCCTGTTGATATGTCAGTGATGGATGGCGTGGTAACATGTTGTTACCCCATATAACGCTAGCAAAGATAATGATATACTGATAAGGTCATTTTGACGATATCGTCTAGCGAAGAGATTGAAGCCTCGATGTGTTGTTTTGCAAATAGCTTCAATCAAAACAGTTTTGATAATGAGATACATGGTTTTAATTAAACGACCGAGGTATTATAAGTGTTTTCAAAAATTTCATTTCACCAATTTTTTTTTCAAACTTGAGAATTTTAAAATTTTATCATTTGAATAATACCTCGAAACATTTTATTTTTGTTGTTAGTGCTTGATCCTGCGATACGTGTGTGGTATTGACGCGTTTGATTTGGTAAAATCTAAACATCTCTCATTGATGTATTTGTGTGGATTATTTTTTATGAAGTTCTAAAATTACGGTGTTAGTTCGTGCACTTGTGTGATGACTTGGAGTTGATGTTTTAACGTCTTGCTATTTATTATCTTATCTTGACGTTGTGATATTTGTTTGGATGTGTTATTTTTATTGGTCGTCCGTCCGGTATGCCGAGAGGCCGTGGCGAGGGCGTGGTCGTAGTCGTGGTCGTGATCGGCGGCAATCATCGAGAGGTAATGTTGATATTGGCGCCGCCACCATCCTTCGTCGGGTGGTGACCGGTTGGCGCATATGAATCGGACCATACAGAGGCGGGATTCGGATGAGGATAACGGAGCTAGTAAGTGGTTACGAGATGTGATGAGAATGCAACCGCCCCGTTTTGTAGGTTCTTCGGACTCGTTAGGTGGGAGAATTGGCTCTTCCGGTTGGACAGAACATTTGATGTTGTAGCTTGCCCCGATGAGAGAAGAGTGCCTGTTGCTCAATACCTACTCGGCGGGAAGGCTGCGGTGGTGGGAGGTCGTAGCGCCTAGTGATCGTGCCGCTACTGGTGAATTCAAAGCGCCATGGAGGCCGAGTATTGTCCGCCGCTGTTAAAGAGCGTAGGATTGTCGAGTTTTTCGGCTACGCCCGAGACATGTCGATATCGGCGATAGTCGATTATAATCGGCAGTGTGTTATGTTCGGGATCGGGTGAAAAGTGAGGCGAGATAAGGTTCGTTATTTCGATATGCGTATGAAACCTCGATTCGGCGGTGTATGGCTCCTTTTATGTGTACAACCTTGAAGGACTATCGGGATCGAGCCTTGGCGTTTGAGATGGCTATAATGTCTCTGAGTGCATCGGTAGCGCAAAAGCGAAGATTTCCGATGACGCATCGGGAAGTAAGGGAATTGGGATTCCCACACCTCAACCCTCGTACAAGCCGAGTATGGGACCTTCTCGGTCGGTTAGAGAACCCAAAGACCCAAGTCGGTGTCTTTGAGTTCGGTAATGCTCCTAGGTGTTTCATTTGTAACGTTACAGGCCATGAGCAGCGCATTGTAAGAAACCGCCGGTGACTTGTTATAATTGTGGACACGAGGGCATCGAGTTGATCTTGCGAGATTGTTGCCGAGATGATAAGGGACCGGAATTCCATTCCTACTTAGGAGGGCCCAGTGATGTCTAGTGATGGTGTTTTGGTACTCGCTACGAATTGTTTCGCGTGTAGAGATGTTTTTTTGTGGCGCTTTTACATTTGGAACTTGTTGAATGATATTTTGTTTTGTGTAAGTTCTCGTTTAGTTGTTGAACCTACGGAGCGTGTTAGTGGACCACGAGGTCATGAGCATGGTATTTTATTATGTGTCGCTATATTTTGTTTTGTATCTTTGTGATAACCTTAGTTTAAGTTTCGGGACGAAACTTATTTTTGTATGATAGAATGTAATATCCGGTATTCTCATTTTCTGTTATCTTGAATTGTTTGTGTTTTGACGTCGGACATTTTCTTGTTGATGAGAATCGGAATGATTTCTATCGTAATACTCTATTTGTTTCTATCGCATAGCCGTTTTAGTCGGGTGCGAATTGTTGTCGCGTACTTTACCTTGATTAAATGTGTGCATATGATGTGGTATGTGATGCGTCGTTAATTGATCGTTATTGTTTTGAATCATTATCGGTGGTGTTGTTATGGTTGTCATGTGGCGTGTTGTCACGCTGTATATTCTTTCGCGTTGCTTGTAACGTTTCGCCAATGGACGAAAGTTATGCGTTTCTTGTGTATCTTGTTGAGTTTTCCTGGCGGGATATTGCTTCTCCCTACTTGTTTTAAGTTTCGGGACGAAACTTCTTTTAAGGAGGGTAGAATGTAATATCCGCAATTTTCGATTTTCGGTAAATTTCATTTTCGGCCGGATTCCGTTTTGACGACTCGCTCATGACCATTTCGTCATTTCGAGAATGATTAATTCTGCACTTTTTGTCATCCGAGTTCGTTGCGGTATCGTTTTGTTGAGTTCCGAGCTTTTTAGCGACTTTTCCGCACTTGAGTTCGATTCTTGCGAATCTCGTCTGAAACTGTTGTTTCGAGTTTCTCGTAAGTTCATTTAATGTTATTATTCATGTTGCGAGCTTTGGCTTGGTGTTTCGATTGCGTATCGTGATTTTCGGACGTTTTGGGCCATTTTCGTAATTTCCCAAAGTTTTGGGTAATTACTTAGTTGTCGAATTCGAGCCTTGGGTGGTCGAATCGTGTGTTCTATTAGCTCTTAGATTCGTCTTTGCGAGTACTTAGTACCGTAACCCGATTCGTATTCGAGTTCGGGTTTCGGGAGTCGTTCGGACGTAATTTTGATGCATGCGGAAGGGCTGCCAGGACTGTGCAACACGGCCCTGGCGGCCTGCTGTGCGCCGTGTCTGCATTGGGTCGGCGGGGCGCAGCTTTGCCGAGACACGGCCGAGACACACGGCCCCATCTGGGCCGTTTCTTTGCGCCGTGTCCGGCAGCCTATAAATATGGCGAAACAGACGGGTTTTTCACCCATTTTATCACTCGTTTTCTTCCCTTCCATTGGAACTTGCTCAATCATGGAGGCATATTGTTATACAATGAATCCATGAAGTTTTGAGTTCATAACATCAATTGATCATCACGTAACATCCTTGATCAATGAATCAAGGCAAGTTTTCTTAAAATCTAGTTTTGGGGTTTTTGTTCGATTTGTCCGTTTAATTCGTTTTAACTCGGAATAGTGATGTATTTATGATTATTAAACAATATTATGTCGAATTCCTTGCTGTTCCTCGGTTGAATCGCGAGGATTCGTCGTTTTATAGAGTATCTTATCGACGCCTTGAAGGTGATCGATAAAATGTCACAAAGAGGATTCGAGCGTTCTACGATTATTCTTCCTCGTATGATCGATGATTTATTGATTATATGTTGTTAGGGTCGAATTCTTGTGAAGAACTCGAGTCGGAACCCTTAGTTCGTTGTCTTCTTGGTCAGAGCTTTAGGTCGAACCGTGTTCTTCGGAGCGTTTGGTAGCGGTTATCGAGGCAAGTATCTTATTATACGACTTGTATCTTGTGACTAGTAATTACGTATGATATGTATGACGATTTTGCTTGCCTCCGTAAATATGTTCCGTTGGAGTTGGTTGTGTTTTCCGAAATTTGAAGGCTTTATGATATATTGGTATACGTGTTAGGCGTTGTGCCATTTGTGCAGGATTGCGATGTACATATGAGATGGTTGTACACTTGGTTGTTCAATGTATTGTGTACGAATGTGTGTTATGTTGGTTAAGAGTCGTTGTGATGATCAGGATGTTTGTGTTGTTTCGGTTTACATACTTGATTGTACATTTCGGTGTAATGTGGAATGGCTTGACATTTAATGATTATGAATTGTGTCGTGTCGATGTGTGTGTGTTCGGGTAGGGTCAGCGAGGCCTCTGGAGTTCGGTACATGATGTGTACGAACAAAGTGTGTGATCCGGGTAGGTCGCGAGGCCTCTGGAGTCGGTACATGGCGTGTACGGACAAGGTGTGTGATCCGGTAGGGTCGATGAGGCCTGCGGAGTTCGGTACATGATGTGTACGAGCGATGTTGTGGCCGGGTAGGGTCCGTTGAGGCCTCGGAGTTCGGTACATGATGTGTACGAGCGGTGTGTGGCCGGGTAGGGTCCGTTGAGGCCTCCGGAGTTCGGTACATGATGTGTACGAACAGTGTGTGTGGTCCGGGTAAGGTCCGTCGAGGCCTCCGGAGTTCGGTACATGATGTGTACGAACAATGATCGTGTAGCAGTGATTGTTCGGGTTAACATTTTAAATATGGATCTCGGACTCATAATGACATATTATTTAGCATGCTTTGAAACGAGAATCGGGCTAAGGCCCTAATGTTTACGAAAAGGTTTTGTAAATTGGGACTCGAGGTCCAAAAGAATTTCTGCTTTAAAAATCCCCGAGATGATGTGTTCCTTTTCAAATATCTCTTACTTGAGTTCGAAATTCTAAAACTTCTCGGGAACATTTTGATAATTGATTTGCGTATTAAATTCGTAGTTGCTATTTGCTTGTTACATTTCGTATGGTTTGATACTTGCACTAGTAAAACAGTGGAGTTTTATTAACCCCCGAGTATTCGGGGGGTGGATGTCTATTCTGCGTCCGGTACATGCGGGTTCGGGGAGCGATCACGGATTGGCACAAGGGGATGACAGTGCGATACTAATCAAGAGTTGAGAGTTGGTAGAGTTTAGTTGTATTGTTAGAGTTGATTCGGTCTTAGTTGTATTGTATTTCGACCCCTGTGTGGGTAATGTTGTTAGTCGATCCTGTTGATAGAGTTGTGTGACCTCATCGATGCAGTGTGTTTATGTGTAAGTGACCTTAGCAGTGTATTATTATATTGTTTGACCCTGGCCGGGCAAGCATTTGGTTGTTTATGGATGTTTAGCCTGGTAGATCCTTGCGGAAAGGGTTTACGGCGTGTAATATTCCCATACGGTTTTGGGGGTGTTACAATATCAGCCTGAAAACGGCGATGAAAAATCGCCCAGTTTGCCCCGTGTTGTGCGCCGTTTTGTGGTGACTCGGTCTCTTCCAGAATACGCGCGAGGACACAGCGCTAAATGCCGTCCGTGTGTGAAACGGCCCAAGACACGGCCCTTGTTGCGCCGTATGTGAAACGGCCTACATAACACGGTCCATTTTGCGCCGTGTTGTATGGTTGTTTTGCCTTGAAAAATTCCTGTCGTTTGGATTTGATCTCGTTTTCCGTCCTTTTTGATGCTTCATATCAGTAATCTGTAAAATAACCATTTTTATCTCATGTTTGGACATATCTGTAAAATATGTATTTTTAATCACAAATCAGCACGATTATGCCCGGAAAAGGAATATTTTGTATATAAATTTTTAGATTAATTATGCAATAATCAAATACCCCACACTTTATCATTTGCTTGTCCTCAAGTAAACCTCAGATATGGTATGATTGAACGTACCAATAATTTTACCACACGTGAAGGGGTAAATTAGACCAAGTTTTTATAATTTTGTCAAATCTCAAGAAAGTTTCCTTTTTAAACAAAAAGCATGAATTCATAGAACAAGTGTATCGCTCACTCTCAAGTGTATATGGAACATATTTTCGCTCAAGTTTATTTAATGAAGTGAAAATTTCCATAGGCGTGCAAATCGTCTTTTATCTCTACCACTTGTGTGTGTAACGTTGTGAATCAAAAAGGACTTTAAGGTTGTAATGTCGGCTCTTTGGTTGGGGTAGGAAAATATGGATAAAGTGACTTGAAACCGAATATTAGAAAATATTCTAAATCGATTTTATCAATGGTAAGCACTTTAGAAGCTATTTAATTAAGCTTTCTATCAATCCTCTTACTTATGCTTGATTTATCGAGCTCTTTTTCTTGCTTTTCAATCAACCATTTTTTTCTTTTTCCCTTTGTTTTTATTACTTGGGTTGTTTATTATATGTTTTACGCGAATGTAAACGATGGGTCACATGAATACACCCGGTTACTAGGATAAAAAACATACACAAGCTGCTTTTATGCATACTCATATCTAAGGTAACTGTTTTACGCGAATGTAAACATGGGTCACATGAATACACCCGGTTACTAAGTTCCCAAAAACAGCGGAGTAAATGTTTTCTCCATTTCTCAACACTACCAACAATATATATCACCCAATATCACCACACAATATCTTCATCCTTGTCAAAAATAATTTCTAACTGTTCAAGTATGGGTCAAAGGATTTATAGCGATGGAAAGCTCAGTATGTGGTTAACAATAAAATAGGCAATAAGCTCAATTGGGTTAACGAGGGAATTAGTAATTTTTGGGGTAGGCCGAAAAAGATTGAAAGGCTAAATCAAAAAAATCGCCTAAAATCACTTTCACTATTTTGCACACACTTCGTAGTTTTGAGTAAGATACCAATGCACGTTCTAGATTTTCACAACACAAATAGCGCACTCAATCAAAGGAGATTTTGCATGATAGAAAGTAAACAACGGCTCAAAAGCTCACAAGGTTTTAAATATATATGTTTTTTTTAAGAATTCACACTATTCAAAAAAAAATTAGAAATAATTGAGGTTGACATTTCATCGAAAATTCAAGTTTAGCCCATGGTCATTTTACCACACCAAAATTTTATAAACAAGTCTCCCGATGTGAGTAGTAAGACATTACAAATTGACTGTTGGAGGTATATTTTTTTTTTAAAAATTCATATATTTCCAATATCACCCCACACTTTAGAAATAAGCATTGTCCTCAATGTATTGAAAAGATAGAAGAAAAAGGACTCCCCTGTCGTGTTGTATGGTTGATCCTCATAGCAATCCCTAATAAGGACTTTGAAACAAAAACAGAAAAACCATGTTGAAATAAGTTAAATAAATAAAAATAAAATCCATAATTGCAAGAAAAAAAAAATACGCAAACCGTCTAAACAAGCCAAAAAGAAAAGAAGTCAGAAGAATAACACAAATAAAATAAAATAAAAAGTAGCACTAAGTCGATGGCCCGGGAGGTGGTGATGGTGGTCTGATGCTGAAGTGCTGCTGAATGCGTGCCATCTGCTCGTCTGTTCGGTCGAGACGATCGTTTACCTTTTTAAGCTCACTTTTGATAACCTCCTGGTCATCTCTGATGCAGCCAATCGCCTCCCATATACGACGGAGAAGAGACTGGGACTGGGGTTGACGGCTCGGATGGCGGGATTCGGTGGTCTCTCGTGTAGGGCTCTCGCCGTCACCTCCGTCAGTCGGAGAATGTGCCTCGTCGTCGCGCTGTGCTTTCTCCTCGAATTCGATACCCATTCGGCTACAAGTAGCACACCTCAATTTGTCCCGGTCTTTAATTAATGTGCGGTCGGCATTTGAGAAGTCAACATCCGCCTGCTTGAGTATCAACGTGATCAACCGGGGATAAGTAATGGAGTGCTTGGGGCTTTTGTTCCTTAGGAAATCACGCATGTGATTGTATATAATACTTCCATAATTCAATCCCTGTATAGCACCTAGCCCATGCACCATTTTATCCAAAAAGTATAAATCCCCAACTCGTACTTCATTTTTACTACTCGAACGAGGAAGAACACGTGTGCCGAGAAGATATAAAATGAGGCGATGCTGGTCGTAGAAGGATAAGGTCCCGGTCTTTACTCCATCCTTTCGGGAAGGAGTGTACTGGATGTCAAACCGCGCCATGGCACTACTAGTGTTCCACACCGGTCCTTCTGGGGGATTGAAGGATTTTCTGAAATTTACTTTCTCCCCCTCGTCCGGAGTGTGGAGCGAGTGATTTATCGAGCTCGCGGTGATTACCACTGGTGTCCCTCTAACCGTGCTTCGTATAGCGTAGTCATCTTTGCGTTTTGCCTCTACGTTGGCGTAGAATTCATGGACCAAATCTCCATAGTAATGATCAGGGAGCTTCAACGCATTCTCCCAATGTAGGTGACTGAAGAATTGAGATAGGTTGAATTTATCTTCAACCTCCTGTGTGATATCTCTCTCGATCAGAAGTTTGGAATGAGCTCGTTGCTCAAACCATTCCGCATTTTCAGCACTTGTAAAGCGTATAGCATCAAAGGTCCCCATGGTATGCTCTGGTTGAGAATTGTCGCTCTCGGTGGCAGAAGATGATGCTAAAGGGCTGGCTGCCCGGCGCTTGCGAGTCCTGGTTGTCCTGCACAATTATCACAAGAAAAAATTTCATTTAAGCATTTCATCGGACACCTTGTAATCGTGATTAACAAGCTTCCAAATTCATCAATTTATGGACAAAATCTAACCCTCTGGTACATGCATTCTTCAAAACTATATGATTAACAATAGAACAATACTAATCTAAGCAAAACACCACGAATTTACAAACTTTCATCATGTAAAATTTTATAAATCAAAACCATCAAAATTTTGACATAATTTCATTTCAATTTATCAAAAAGTGTTAAATCCTTACATATAATCCAACAATAGTGTTTTATTCACGTGAATAAATGTAGCCACATATCTACAAACACAATGAGAATCGATTTCGCAGCAAATATTGAAGAATTTTGAAGTAAACTTACATTATTGCTTGATGACGAATTTCTGAAAAATTCTTAACAAATTTGATGAAAGGAGGTTGATTGAGGTGTTATGTATTGAAATAAACTAATCTAAGAAAAAGAAATTAAAAAGTTGGGATTTTTAGGGGAGGAGCTCGGAGGTTAGGGTGAGAAAGAAATAAGAATGAAAGGCCGAATTTGTGTTAAAAAACCCGTCTGCCAGAACACGGCGCTGAAACACAGTCCAGTTTGCGCCGTGTTGTGCGCCGTGTCGTACAGTGATTTTTTGATGGAAAATAGACACGGCGCTGGAAACGGTCCAGATTAGCGCCGTGTTGTTCGTCGTGTCATACAGCGATTTTTTTTTTATTTTTTTGATTTTTAAAAAATAAGAAAAACAATAAATAAATTGGGTTCCCTCCCAATAAGGGCTCGTTTAATGTCATTAGCTTGACACCTTCTTGTTTTTGTCGTGCGACGGATCTTCAAGGGTTATGCTCTCTCCGTGAGGAATTTTCTGATTTTCAAAATAAGGCTTTACTCTGTGTCCGTTCACCTGAAATGACTCTTTGGTTTGAGGATTTATCAGTCTAATTACTCCGTATGGAAATACTTCCTCAGTCTCGAAAGGTCCCGTCCAGCGTGATTTTAGCTTACCTGGAAATAATCGCAAACGAGAATTAAATAAAAGTACTTTCGTACTTGGTTCAAGGTGCTTTAGGGTAAGTTTCCGGTCATGAAGTCTCTTGACTTTGTCTTTGTAAATCAGAGAGTTCTCGTATGCTTCGTTTCTTAACTCGTCTAATTCAGATATTTGTAGCAGTCTTTCCTGTCCAGCTTCTTTCAATTCCATTGAAACGACCTTAATTACTTGATAAGCTTTATGTTCGATTTCAAGCTGGAAGGTGACAAGTTTTCCATAGACTAGACGGTAGGGGCTCATTCCCGATGGACTCTTGTATCTTTGTTCGGTATGCCCAAAGTGCATCGACCAATTTTAAGCCCAATCTTTTGAGTTGGGCGCCTGATTTCCGGGATCCATTTTATTTGTCGTTTGCTTGTTTCATTTGACCGGACGTTTGTGGATGGTAGGGAGTTGCAATTTTGTGATTTATGCCATTTTTGCCATAAGCTTGTCAAATAACTTGTTGCGAAGTGGGATCCCCATCACGATTATTGCTTTGGGAAATCAAAGCGGTGATTATGTATTCTGTACAAACTTAACAACAATATTAGCATCATTAGTCCTTGTGGGGATTGCCTCAACCCACTTGGATACATAATCATTGCTAAAAGAATATATCAAAATTTCGATTTAGTAAATGGTCCCATAAAATCAATTCCTCATATATCAAAAATTTCTACGACCAAATTGATCGTGAGGGCATCTCATTTCTTTTTCCGATATTACCGGTTCGTTGACACCTATCGCCGAACACAAAAATGATGTGCGTCTTTAAATAAGGATGGCAATACAAAGCAGTTGGAGAATTTTGTTAGCGGTCTTTCGTCCGCCAAAATATCCTCCGCAATGAAGTTCGTGGCAAAAGGTTAGTACACTTTGTTGCTCATCTTCTGGGACACATCGCCTCATTATTTCATCTTTGCATAATCGAAAAAGGCATGGTTCGTCCCAGACGTAGTTTTTGCATGATGATAAAAACCTTTTCTTTTCTTGGTAAGAAATGTTAGGTGGGAGCATTTCACAAACCAAATAATTCACAATATCTGCAAACCAAGGTACCGAAGAAATTTTAAATAGATTTTCATGTGAAAAAGAGTCCACAATTTGTTCATGTTTGTTATCTATTTCTTCTGTTATTTTTAAACGAGACAAATGGTCTGCGACCACATTTTCACTTCCTTTCCGGTCCTTTATTTCCACATTAAATTCTTGAAGCATTAAAATCCACCGAATCAACCGAGGTTTCGCTTGTTGCTTTTTCAACAGATGTCGTAAAGCTGCATGATCTGAATGTACAATCACTTTAGATCCTACAATATAAGATCTAAATTTATCCAGTGAGAAAACCACAGCTAATAATTCTTTCTCGGTTGTTGTATAATTAACCTGTGCATCATTTAATGTTAAACTGGCGTAATAAACCACACGGAGACAAAAGGTAAAGACCAATCAGGGGCAATTACGATTGGTGCCGTGGTTAGTTTCTCTTTCAAGGTTTTAAAAGCGTCGAGACAAGCGTCATCGAAAATGAAGGAAACATCTTTGGTAAGCAAAGTGCAGAGAGGTTTACTTATTTTTGAAAAATCTTTGATAAACCTTCTATAAAAACCGGCATGTCCTAAAAAGCTCCTGATTGCCTTTACATTGTTTGGTGGTGGTAATTTTTGAATGACATCAATTTTTGCTTTGTCGACTTTAATTCCATGATTTGACACCACATGGCCTAGCACAATTCCACTTTCTGTCATAAAATGACTTTTTTCCCAGCTGAGAGTTAAATGACTTTCAATACAACGTTCAAGTACTTTGGTCAATTTATTTAAGCAGTCATCAAAAGATGATCCAAATACTGAAAAGTCATCCATAAATACCTCAATAGAATCGCCAATCATATCTGAGAAAATTGACAACATGTCCAAAGGGCATTCTTCGACAAGCAAAAGTTCCAAAAGGGCATGTGAATGTGGTCTTCGATTGGTCCTCGGTTGCAATCGCCACTTGATAATACCCTGAAAGGCCATCAAGAAAACAGTAGAATTTGTGTCCTGCAAGTTTATCAAGCATTTGGTCAATAAAAGGTAGAGGAAAATAATCCTTTTTGGTGGCGGCATTTAATTTTCGATTATCAATGCACATCCGTCACCCGGTTGTTACCCTGGTTGGTACTAGCTCTCCCTTATCATTTTCAATCACTATTATGCCACTTTTCTTTGGCACCACATGTATCAGGCTTACTCATTCACTATCCGCAATCGGATAAATAATTCTCTCAGCTAGTAATTTTAAAATTTCCTTTTTTACAACCTCTAGCATATTGGGATTTAATCTTCGTTGTGCTTCTCTTCTTGGTTTTTCTCCCTCTTCTAGGATTATTTTGTGCATACATGTTGAAGGGCTAATTCCCTTAATATCACTCAAACCCCATCCTATTGCCTCTTTGCATTTTTTCAAAACTTCTATTAAAGGAAATTCTTCATCTTTGCTCAATTCTGCATTAATAATTACAGGTTTTTTATTTCCCTCTTTAAGAAAAACATATTTTAAATGTTTAGGCAATTCTTTAAGCTCCGGTATTTCTTTTTCTTTGCTATCCATTAACGACTCCAGACTATCTATCTTAATCCCCTGTAAGAGATTTTCGCACACTTCTCCTTCAACTTCCGGGTTAAGCTATGAACATTCCATTACTTGTTCCTGTATAATGAGAGTTTCTGCAGAATTGTCAATAATCTCAACAAATCATAACTAGGAACAGGGGGCGAATTAAACACAGAAAATGTCACGGTTTTATTTAACACACTCATGGTTAATTTTCCTCTTTTAACATCAATTATTGTTTCAGCGGTAGCCATGAAATGTCTTCCCAATAAAATAGAATGATCTTTTCCATTTTCTAGAAATTGTCCCATTTCTAGGACAACAAAATCTGCTGGAATAATAAGCCCCTCTATGTCTACCAAAATATCTTCGATAATTCCAACAGGATAACGAAGCGATCTATCGTCCAATTGTAAACATATTTTAGTTGGGCTAAGTTCACCAAGATCAAGTTGCTCAAAAATATATAATGGCATAAAATTTATACCTGCTCCAAGATCAAGCATACCAGTGGTCTTCTTACCGTTTCCCATAGCGATATTTATGATGAAGCTACCTGGATCACTTTGCTTGGGAGGTAATCGTTGTTGGAGCAATGCAGACATAACCTCTGAGACAATGATTTTTTCTCTATATCCAAACTTCTTTTTATCCGTGAGTAATTCTTTAAAAAAATTTCCGTATGCTGGGACACTTTTTATTACTTCCAATAGAGGAAGATTTACATTTACTTTGGACAGCATATCAAAAAATTTTAGAAATTGCTTCTCAAGTTTTTCATTTTTTTGTCGGATTGGAAAAGGTATTGGGGGTTTGTATGGATTTGTAGATTTGTGGAGTGTTGGGATGGGGACTTCTTCTTTAGAATTTTCATTTGATTCCTTATCTTCGTCCCCGTTTCCTGCAATAATTGAAATATCATCATTAGAAGGGGAATCAACTTGATTGTTATAAATCTTACCAGTTCTCAGCGTGGTGATAGCTTTAGCTTGTTCGGGTTGATTTGGTAACCTCCCTTTCTGGTTATTTTGCAGTTGACTTGCTAGTTGCCCGACTTGAGTTTCGACTCGTTTCACTGATGCTTCCATTGCTTCAAATCTTCGATCCGAGTTTTGAATGAATGATTGAAGTGTTTCTTCTAATGAGGGTTTTCTGGGTTGGTTTGAGGGCGACCCTTGGAATTGTTTGGTCTTTGATATGGTTGTTGCAAATTTTGATATTGAGGAGGTGGTGGTTGTTGGTGATGATTCCCACCCCAAGAGAAATTAGGGTGATTTTGCCAACCGGGATTATAGGTTTCAGAAAAAGGGTCATTTCTGGGGCGTTGGTAAAAATTATTTAAAGCATTTACCTCTTTAGGGTTCGTCGGGGGATTGATGTTGGGTGCATGACTATATTCACCACCGGCGAAAAATACTTCTTGAGATGGCATGACTGTGGGTGGTTGGGAAATTCCTTGAGTTGTAAGTCGTTGGACTTGTTTGGTTAGCTCGGCAATTTGCGCAGTGAGATCACTGGTGGAATTTACTTCATTAGCTCCGACTCTCTGCCTCGTGCACTCTTTTCTTTGGGAGGATATAGCAAGTTTTCAAATAAATCAAAGCGGCTTGCGCCGTTAGTGTTCTATATCTCCCAGTGCATTATCAACAGAGAATTGACAATTATGAGTTAGCCCATCATAAAAAGTTTGACTCAAACAGTGTAAAGGATAATGATGATGGGGGTATGCTAGTAAAAGAGTTTTGAAACGATCCATGCTTCAAAAAATTGTTCACCCTCCGATTGCGTAAAAGCCGCAATTTTGGTCCTTAGATCCGCCGTTTTATGATGTGGATAAAATCTAGACATGAATTTATTGCACACATCATCCCAAGTAGCCAATGAATTTGGTGGCAACGTCATAATCCATGTTTTTGCTCGATCTTTTAAGGTGTAAGGAAAACACCTCATTTTTAATTGATCCTCGGTCAATTGTTGTAATGGAAAGGTATTGACAATCGAGTAAAAATCACGAATAAAACTTAAAGGATCCTCGTTTGGCATCCCATAAAAAGATGGGAGTTGGTTGAAATGAATGGATTTCAATTCATAATTTCGTGCTGTCTGGCCAAGTTGTATGCATGACGTTGTTGTACCGATCACCGGTCTAGCAAAATCTTTCAAAGTTTGTTGGTCTGCCATATGTTTTTCGTTTGACTTTTTTCTTGATCGGAAGATTCAGTGTTTTCTTCTGTCAAAAATTCTCCTTCACTGCTAATATCTTCCAGGTTATCTCCAACTCGTTAATCGAGATGAACGTTTTCGTTGTATGGTACCAAAGTTCTTGCAAGAGACCTACGACCCTGCATAGACTAGAAAACAGTTAAGCGCACCTTATGTGAAAAAAAAAATTAAGAACAAGAGGAATAAAAGATGCAAAAAATAAAGAAAGATTAAATCACAAGATATAAATAAAAGTATACAAAAATTATATTTGTCCTAAAACAATCCCCGACAGCGCCTAAAATTTGATCGGTCAAAACTTATCCTAAAAATAGGAGTCTTTGAGTCGCTCGCAAATATATACGAGGTAGAAGTAGTTGTGGTAAGTTCTACCAAGGTCTTTTCTCTCGAGGATTGTTCAACAGGGCTTCGTATAATATTTTGTATAGATATTGCGAGAAATATATACTAAAATATTCAAAAAGATTATTGGGTTTTTAAATTAACTAAATTAAAATGCACTATTTTTAATTTAAACTATTTTTAATAAGAATATTTTAACAAGACTATTTATATTGGACTATTTATATTAGATTATTTTTAACTATTGAAATTGAATAGAATTAAAAATGAGTTGGGAATTTATAAAATCTAGGGGATTACGGGTTCATTAAATTAGGTTTTTAATTAAGTATAGGAATTGATTTACACGGATATAAAAGAAAAATAAATGTTTATCGAGTAATCAACTTTTCACCTCATAACTTTCGTATTCAAAGGTGTCTTAACCACTTTCGCAATCTTAAGATGTTGATAACAAGATTAACACTTGATAGATTGAAAAGATATATTTCCAATTCACTCAACAATCAATCAAGGAGGTTTCATTAGTAGAAATAGGATATGATCAATCTCTATTTAAACCAATTAGTCCTTTTTATTCTAAATAGTGTAAATCAATCAAATACTCAATATATAACCTAATAGAAATCCCCCTTCCCCTAGGAAGAAAGATTAGCTACTCATTGGTTTATATAAACTAAAATTATAATAGAAATAATTGATATACATAATATATATATATATATATAAACTTTTAATTACTAGAACTTAATGAGAATAGATAAAACTTATTTGAATATGATGAATCAAAGTGCAAGAAACAAACTTCAAAATATAACTTCAAACTTGTTTAAAGGTTACAAGCTTACAAAAATTGAAAGTAAAATACTAAGTGCTTATTGATCAAGCACTTTTCAATTACAAACTAAATGAAAGAAAAACTTTAAACTAAAAATGAAATACAAAGTAAAGTGAGAGTTCAAAGGAGAAATATCTTGCTAAAAGAAAGGGGAGTTTCTTTGCAAGAAGAGGAGATTTGTTTGCAATGGATGAAGATGTCCTTTTATAGGCAATTTTCAAGAATACAATTGATTATTTAATTTGTGGCATCTTTGACAAGTCTTTGGTGTTTGATTCACACTTGATCTTCCTTGCATGTCTTGATTTTTAGATCATTGACTTCTTACATAGTTGTTGAGCTCACAAGATGCTAAATGTGGAAAATTCCACAAATATCAGCCTGAAAACGGCGATGAAAAATGGCCCAGTTTGCCCCGTGTTGTGCGCCGTTTTGTGGTGACTCGGTCTCTTCCAGAATACGCGCGAGGATACGGTGCTAAATGCCGGCCGTGTGTGAAACGGCCCAAGACACGGCCCTTGTTGCGCCGTATGTGAAACGGCCTACATAACACGGTCCATTTTGCGCCGTGTTGTATGGTCGTTTTGCTTTGAAAAATTCCCGTCGTTTGGATTTGATCTCGTTTTCCGTCCTTTTTGATGCTTCATATCAGTAATCTGTAAAATAACCATTTTTAGCTCATGTTTGGACATATCTATAAAATATGTATTTTTAATCACAAATCAGTACGATTATGCCCGGAAAAGGAATATTTTGTATATGAATTTTTAGATCAATTATGCACTAATCATAAATCTGTTTTATTGAGCTTTTAATGCACTATTCTTTTATGTTTGGCAGGAAATTGGATTCCGGAAGCTCGAACGATGAAAAAGCGAGTAGCGATTTTGGCACAGGGCGCGGCCTGAACCAAGTGAGCCGCGGCACACGAAGATGTCCAGAAAGCGCCGAGCACACTGTACCCTGAGCCGCGGCACAAGGATGCTGAGCCGCGGCCGAGGAAGGAAAAAAGGCGCCCCGGTATGCGCTGAAGACAGGGTGAGCCGCGGCACAGATTAAGTGAGCCGCGGCCCACAGGGCGGTTTTGATAGAAATTGCCGCGTTTCTGGGCCGTTTTGGAGCCTGTTCTCGACCTAATCACACGGACGCGTTTTGGAGGCTGATGGGAGTTATAAATAAGGGTTGAAGGTCATAATTGAGGGGAGGATGATTGGAGGATCGATCACCATCAAGGAGAAGAAGCAGAAAACACCAAGAGCAGAGAGTGGAAGTTAGAAGAACGGAGGAATCCGAGTCTTCATCTGCGTTTGATCTTTATGCTTTCTTTAATTAATTCTGTATTTTTATTCTTTAGCATGTCAGGCTAAAACCCTGTTCTAGGATTTTGATGAAACCGAGGCTTTGACGGATTTACTTTGATTATCTATATAATTCCCTTTTCTGTTGAGTTTTCTCAATTGTTTTTAATGCTTTCAATTGTGTGGCCTATAATTGAATTGTTTAAATTGCGCAACTCAAATCGGGAGAGGAGAATTGGTGAGGAAATATTGGTGAGAACCGTTTTATCTTGTGAGATAGGAATATACTCATAGGAACTACGTGGCCTTTTGAAGATTCTGTGCCTTTTGCCTATTGTCGAATTAATTCACCTAGGGATAGAGTGTGTTATTCGCCTTTAGAAAAATCTACTGACCTCGGGAGAGGCGCTAGAGTACTTTAGCAACCTTCGCCTTCAATAAATTGAGAAATCATTAATTTCAGATAATCGAGGGTAAATTCGGATAAACCGAGGTGGATTCACAATCCTAGATTTATTCCTTAATTGATTTTCTTCCTTTGAATAATTGATTCTATCATTCCTTTGTTTTTAGTAATTTTCCTTAATTATTACTTGCAACTCAACTTTCGACAGTTCAAATAAAATTAGAATACATATAAATCGGTAATTAGTAATTCAGTCCTCGTGGGAACGATATCTTACTCATCATTTTATTACTTGCCTACGATAACATGCACTTGCGTTAAACGAAATTCGCAACAAGTTTTTGGCGCCGTTCCCGGGGGCTGATTATTCTACTAATATCGATTTCAGTATTTCTAGTCTTAGTTTGAACAATTTTTTTTATTATTGTGTAATTTTATTTAATTGTTTTTCCTTGCAGGAATTTCCGATTAGTGCATGAGAAAATTCGGTAACGAAGGCCTACTACTTTGGATACCGAACTCGAGCGCACTCTTCGGAGAAGCAAGAAGGAGAAACGAGAGCTACCATCAAAAGTCACCATGGCCGATAACACGGGAAATCACGAAGCGGAAAACCCCATTCAGCAAGCTCAACCGGCATTAGCACTCCGCGATTATGCTATGCCGCAAATCAATGCTAACTTTTCGGGAATTCGGCGTCCAACCATCCAGGCGAACAATTTCGAAATCAAGCCGGCTATTATTCAGATGGTGCAAGCAAGCCAGTTTTGTGGATTGGCGAACGATGACCCCAACGCGCATATCGCGTCATTTCTCGAGATTTGTGACACCTTCAAAAACAATGGTGTTACCGATGATGCTATCCGTCTAAGGCTTTTCCCTTTCTCTTTGAGGGACAAAGCCAAATTTTTGTTGAATTCTTTACCATCGGGCTCTATCACGACGTGGGCGGAATTAGCGCAAGCCTTCCTGGCCAAGTTCTTCCCACCATCAAAGACGGCGAGACTGAGGAACGAAATTACCACCTTTGGGCAATTTGATATGGAGTCTCTTTACGAGGCTTGGGAGCGATACAAGGATTTATTACGGAGATGCCCACATCATGGCCTACCGGACTGGCTACAAATTCAGACTTTTTATAATGGATTGAGTGCTTCTACACGCACTCTTGTTGATGCAGCCGCTGGAGGCGCCTTAATGGGAAAAACGATGGCCGAAGCACACTCTCTATTGGAAGCTATGGCTGCGAATGCTTATCAATGGCCGTCCGAACGAGTAAACCCGAAACGAGTTATGGAAATCTCAAATAACGATCCGATCTCTACATTATCAGCTCAAGTCACCACCTTGACTCAGCAACTCCAAGCCTTTTCACATGCTCCTTCCCCCGTTACCATTGAAACATGTAATTGGTGCAACGGATCTCATCCTAGCGCAGAATGCCAAGTCGGAAACCCTTTCGAGCAACCTTCGATGGAACAAGCTCAGTTCGTGGGGAACGGGAACTGGCAAAATAATCCGTACTCCAACACTTATAATCCGGGATGGCGTAACCATCCTAACTTCTCATGGAGAAACGGAAAAAACTCGAACCAGCCCCCGTTTGCTCAACACCAACAGCAACCACCTCCTGCTCCAAAAATCTCTCTAGAAGAAGCAATGGCGAAATTGGCAGCAAACACGAGTCAGTTCATGGCCCGTACGGAAGCGACCTTGCAAAACCATTCTGCTTCTATCCACAACTTGGAAGTCCAACTGGGCCAAATTGCTAATGTATTAACAGCTCGCCCGGAGGGTACCTTGCCAAGTACGACCGAGACAAACCCCAGAGAGAGTATAAATGCCATCAGTTTGAGAAGCGGGAAAGAAGTGTGCAACCAGTCCGAGAGGAATGAGAAGAGAAGTGAGGATGAGAAGAAGAAAAACTCGATGAGCAAGGAATCACAAAATTTGAGACCCTCGATACTGTTTCCTGACAATCCGAAGGCATATGTACCACCCGTCCCGTTTCCACAGCGATACAACAGAAAAAAGTGGACAAGCAATTTTCTAAGTTCCTCGACGTCTTCAAGAAACTGCATATCAACATTCCATTTGCTGATGCGTTGGAACAAATGCTGAGCTATGTCAAGTTCATGAAAGAGATCTTATCTAACAAACGGAAGCTCGAGGAATATGAGACAGTGGCATTGACTGAAGAGTGCAGCGCGATTCTACAGAAAAAGCTCCCGCCAAAATTGAAGGATCCTGGAAGCTTCAATATACCATGCACCATAGGAACCCTCTCTTTTGATAAGGCGTTGTGCGATCTCGGCGCTAGTATTAATCTCATGCCTCTTTCTGTTTTCAAGAAGCTAGGAATTGGGGAAGCCAAGCCGACGACTGTCTGTTAGGCGTATTTTATGCGCTTGTTTATCATTATTTTATGTCCATCTTGAGCCTAAATCAGCATAAATTTTAATGCATTATTCTCATATGTTTTGCAGGAAATCGTAGTCCGGAAGCCGAAACGATGAAAAACGGGTGAAAACAGCAGTTTTTGGTCATGATCCGCGGCACACGAAGACAACCAGCGAGCCCCCGAGCAAACTATACTCTGAGCCGCGGCACAGCCTAAGTGAGCCGCGGCCCAGAAGGAAATTGTCGCGCCCAGGTTTTAATCTGCGCCCCGTGAGCCACGGCACAGATTAAATGAGCCGCGGCCCACGGGGCGGTTTTGGTGTGTTCTGTGCGGTTTTGGGCCGTTTTGGAGCCTGTTCTCGACCTAATCACACGGACGCGTTTTGGAGGCTGATGACGACTATAAATAAGGATAGAAGGGCTGAAGACAAAGAGGGGAGATCAGATCGAAAGGAGGTGGATCGATAGCTAGGGCGAAGAACACAAGGAGGAGATTTGTGGGTGACGACAAGACCACGGATCCCTACGGTTTTTCTGCATCTTAGTTCCTAGATCTATTTGAGTAGGATTTTAATTGTAGCCGATTTCATGACGGTTTGACTATTTATTATTATTTCGATTTACTCGTTATTCTATTGAATTGGATTCTTCTTACTGTTCTTAATGCTTTTTAATTGTCTGGCCAACATTTAATTTGTTTTGAATGCCTTTATGGATTCGGGAGATGAAATTTAGGCATAGTTCTTGTGAGACGAATCATAATTTTCGTGAGATAGGGATATACTCATGCGAATTGTGAAGCCTGTTATTGTGGGAATTCTTGAACTGTTTTAGCTATTAATGATCTAATTCAAATAGGGATATATCGAGTTAATAATTCGTAGTATTTTCTATCGACCTTGAGAAAGGCTTTAGAATAATTTAGGAATTCCTGGTTTACAATCAATTGAATAAAAGTGAATTGAATTGAATAAATATCGTTCCTGATTGTTTGAGGTGAAAATCATAATCCTACGCCCTTATTAGTATTATTATTATTATTAGTACTATTATTTATTAGTTTAGGTATAAATTCCATATAATTGTTCTTCAAATAAAATTGTGAGTTGACTATATTTTGGTACTTAGTGAAATCAGTCCTCGAGGGAACGATACTTTACTTATCACTTTATTACTTTTTGACACCGTGCACTTGCGGCATATTGTGAGGGATTTTCCCACAACAAGTTTTTGGCGCCGTTGCCGGGGACTGATTTTTCGCTAATATCAATATCAAGCGACTCTAATTTTAATTTGAAGTTTTTTTCTTTAGTCTCTAAATTTTTATTTTCTTCATTATGTTTTCCTTTGAGTATCGTGGCCCTTGGCATTTCATAAATTTCGATGTTCTTAATAATTTGCCAAATAGCGCCAGTCAGCCCCCTCCCCCAAAACAAAAGACCATGCTTGAACAATGTGTACACGTTCTCAAAAATCCTGATAGTACCCTTTTTGAGCTAGAATGTGCACGTCGTGGTCTTGAGATTCACTATGGTTATTTTCCATGTCATATATTTAGTAGTGAAGTTGAGAGGAAGGTTGAGAATAAAAACATGCCAAGTTTTAGAATTCGATCCCCAAAGACCTAATAATTACATAAAGTGTGATGAACTTGTAGAAGAGTTACCATTGATGATGTTTCCAAAGAAATTTCATTAAATTGTCATCAAACTTCGACTAATAAGGTGAACACTTATGTGCCTAAAATTTTATTAACGGTGTCGCGCATAATTTTTCCTAAATCCATAATGGGAGAGATTGACCCATTACTTTTGATTTTGTTGAGGCTGATTCTTCGAGTTCTAATGAGGTTGTTCATGATAAGCCTTTATTATTTACCCATTCGAACTCTGCTTATTTTTTCATGCCTTATCACTATTATATTCTTCCTTCATTTTTTGGTTGTCCGCAGAATTATTCTTACTCATTATTTGTGGCAACCGGGCATGAACCAAAGCCTCCCCTATGGAATAAGAGGCTTATAGATTGCAAGAAGGGGGCATTTGGCAATCTCCCTAGAAAAAAGTCACGTTAAACTCTTTTTGCCACGTCGTGCTCAAGACGTAAAATAGAGTGCTTGATGGGAGGCAACCCATCATTTTTATTTGCTTTCCAGTTAGTTGTTTTCATTTGATTTTTAGTTATTAACTTTTTTCCTTTGTTTATTTTTTTTTCGTTTGGATTCGTATTCTTGTTGGCCCTTATCTCTCTAATATTTTAACCCCAAATGAGTTATTATTCTTCATATTCTAGTCTTTCTTGATTTAATGTCTATTGTTATTTCATGACTAGAGACTAAGTTTGGGGGTCCCTCGTGATGTTGAGCGTCATTTGAAGTATGGACTTACGGACGATTCCACTCAGACATGTGCTGGCGTTCAAGAAGTCATTTGGAATAAGTTTCACTGTTCCTTATCTCTTTTATTTTCACATGAGTTTGATTATTGATGATTTTATGTGTAGTGGAATTGATTTTCTTGGGTATAAATTGTGATTGCTTTATTGTCCTTGCATGGTGTTGATGGTTTTGATTAAAAACGTGAATTTTTCGTGAATTTTTCGTGCTTCCGTGTGTAAAGCTGATGTTACGATACTGATTTCTCTTGGAAGAAACGGTTGAATTTTAGTCTAGTTGCAATCAGCGATAGCTATTTCTGTTGAGTATTCATTGAGGTCCGAAATTTTATCGTTTTTGTAGAAATCCTAGCAGATAAGAAAGGAGACATACGTGTTTTCAAATCACCGTTTATACGTTTGGTTAAACTTTTCGCGTAGCTAGTCGTCCAGTAATATGAGTCTTGTTGGCACTTGGATTGAGTTTAGAGTCGGACAGTTTTTCCCAAGAAAAAGTCGAGATATTAGTTGTTCTATGATGGGAAGTCTAGTAACCGGGGGTATTCACGTGACCCGTTGTTTACTCTCGCGTAAAACGACGACCCTGAATAGATTAATAATTTAGAAATATCGCATTACCGATTATGGGAAGCCTAGTAACCGGGGGTATTCACGTGACCCGTTGTTTACTCTCGCGTAAAACAGCAACCTTGACATGCGGGAATAGCTATTCGAGTTTTTTCTCCGCTGTAGAGAGGGACTTAGTAACTAGAAGCATCCATGTGCCCCATGAGTGTCTTTTACGTCAAACGGTTCCCCAATATATGAGAATGGAAATCCACCCTAGGATCATCCCGATGAAATATCCCGAGAGCCGAAACCTAGTGGTTAACTCGAATCATATTATTGATCATACATAAGGGAATGCTGTCCTAGGAATAATTTTGATAATGAAACTCTTGAATTTTGCCACTAGGCGTGGGATAAGCGAATTGGCTTGTTTAATCTAACCCTTCATATTGACGGTCGGTTAAATTCACGATTGTTAATCTTTGAGCTTGATTTTCTTCATGAACGATTGATTAGGACTGAAATTGGTTACTTTGTGGAATCAGTGTCCTGGATGCGACTCACTATTACGATACTTGTACTATTCTTTGAGATTTTCAGGGTAGTATTGATTAAGTTGAGCATTATGGACTTGCATGATTATTCACGATATATTTTGTTTAAAATTGATAACTTTTGCTTGAGGACAAGCAAAGGCTCAAGTTTGGGGGTATTTGTTAGGCGTATTTTTATGCACTTGTTTATCATTATTTTATGTCCATCTTGAGCCTAAATCAGCATAAATGAGCTTTTAATGCATTATTCTCATATGTTTTGCAGGAAATCGGAGTCCAGAAGCCGAAACGATGAAAAACGGGTGAAAACAGCAGTTTTTGGTCATGAGCCGCGACACAAACCAAGTGAGCCGCGGCACACGAAGACAACCAGCGAGCCCCCGAGCAAACTGTACTCTGAGCCGCGGCACAGCCTAAGTGAGCCGCGGCCCAGAAGGAAATTGTCGCGCCCAGGTTTTAATCTGCGCCCCGTGAGCCGCGGCACAGATTAAGTGAGCCGCGGCCCATGGGGCGGTTTTGGTGTGTTCTGCGCGGTTTTGGGCCGTTTTGGAGCCTGTTCTCGACCTAATCACACGGACGCGTTTTGGAGGCTGATGACGACTATAACTAAGGATAGAAGGGCTGAAGACAAAGATGGGAGATCAGATCGAAAGGAGGTGGATTGATAGCTAGGGCGAAGAACACAAGGAGGAGATTTGTGGGCGACGACAAGACCACGGATCCCTACGGTTTTTCTGCATCTTAGTTCCTATATCTATTCGAGTAGGATTTTGATTGTAGCCGATTTCATGACGGTTTGACTATTTATTATTATTTCGATTTACTCGTTATTCTATTGAATTAGATTCTTCTTACTGTTCTTAATGCTTTTTAATTGTCTGGCCAACAGTTAATTTATTTTGAATGCCTTTATGGATTCGGGAGATGAAATTTAGGCATAGTTCTTGTGAGACGAATCATAATTTTCGTGAGATAGGGATATACTCATGCGAATTGTGAAGCCTGTTATTGTGGGAATTCTTGAACTGTTTTAGCTATTAATTATCTAATTCGAATATGGATATATCGAGTTAATAATTCGTAGTATTTTCTATCGACCTTGGAAAAGGCTTTAGAATAATTTAGGAATTCCTGGTTTACAATCAATTGAATAAAAGTGAATTGAATTGAATAAATATCGTTCCTGATTGTTTGAGGTGAAAATCATAATCCTACGCCCTTATTAGTATTATTATTATTAGTAGTACTATTATTTATTAGTTTTAGGTATAAATTCCATATAATTGTTCTTCAAATAAAATTGTGAGTTGACTATATTTTGGTACTTAGTGAAATCAGTCCTCGACGGAACGATACTTTACTTATCACTTTATTACTTGTTGACATCGTGCACTTGCGGCATATTGTGAGGGATTTTCCCACAACACTGTCTCCTTGCAATTAGCCGATAGATCGATCAAATACCCGAGAGGGGTAATAGAAGATGTCTTGGTTAAGGTCGATAAGTTCATTTTTCCTGCTGATTTCATTGTGCTGGATATGGAGGAAGACCATGGGATTCCGATTATATTGGGTAGACTGTTCTTAGCTACCGGAAGAACCCTTATTGATGTTCAGGAGGGGAAATTAATACTTCGGGTTGAAGATGAGCAAGTCACATTCAAGGTGTTTCAATCTCTCCCGTGTCCAAGCAAGGTTGAGAAGTGTTCAGAAATTGACATCTTTGAGAAAGACACACACCGGGGGAGTTGTCGGCCTAAATGTTCAGAATCCGTGTTAGTTGCTCCGACGTCGAAGAAAAGTGTAGAACGAGTCGCATATCTTAGGCACCAGGACATGTCGTCGTCATCAACCGTTCACCCACCAACGAAAAAGTCTAATGCTGTCATAAGTTCGTTCATGAAAAAGGAGAATGAGACGGAAGTGAAACGGGTGCCAAGCTATGTGCAATATGGGTGTTTTGGAAAATTATTTTTATTTAAATCTTTTCGCAAAGAACAGTGGATGTTCAAACCGAAAATCGGATTGTTAAAGACCAATGGTCAAAAATTTAAAACACACTTTAACGGTTCGATGGACGGGGCGGAGTTCAATTGGTGTTTGCGAAAAGCGAACTGATTTTCAAAAAGTCCGGCTGAAGACTATAAACTTAGCGCTTCTCGGGAGGCAACCCGAGTATTAGTTGTAGATTTTTGTGTTTCAGTATTTTCTTGCATTTTTGGATCTTTATTTTTCGTCATTTTAGCTTGGCTATGCTTATCTCTCACGCTCTTGATGTTTTATGTTGGAAATTTTGTGCAGAAATAACCCCAGGGAAGAATTCATGCATGAGCCGCGGCACAAGGAAAATGAGCCGCGGCACACACAAGTCGAAAAAAGAAGGCCAAACAAACTGTACTCTGTGCCGCGGCACGACCTTACTGAGCCGCGGCACACCAGGTCCCTGAGCCGCGGCACATATGCACTGAGCCGCGGCACACCAAATGTCCAAGATCGCCCAGGAGGCTGTACTCCGTGCCACGGCACACACCAAATGAGCCGCGACACACTAACATGCTGAGCCGCGGCACCCGCATTCTGAGCCGCGGCACAAGGCAAAAGAACAAACAACGCCCAGGCGGACTGTACTCTGGGCCGCGGCTCACTTAAGCTGTGCCACGGCCCCCGTTCGGAAGTTAAACGGCCCAGGTACCTTCTTATACACGATCGGCCGACACCCAGGTAACTTCTTCCCCTTCCTTAGCACAGCGATCGGCCGACACCCTTCTCAACTCCTCTTCTTCTTGCATACTTCGACCCAAGTAAGGTATTTCTCAATCCTTATTGCTACATAATTTGAATTGAGGTGGTGTTCTTCACCCAATCTTGAATCTGATGTTTAGTTTTTCAAGTTCTATCAAAATTTGAATTGGGATATGAAATTTTTGATTGCATTATTGTTGGTATTTGTTGATCATGTATGAAGTTTTGATGTTAAGTTGTCGTTCATCATGACTGTTGATTATTGAGGATGTTATTTTTGGGGATTAAATCAAGCTATTACAATGTTTGTTCTTCATTGGAACTCATGCACTCAAGGTGTTTGACGAAATGCATGAATGAAAGTTTTTCTTTGTTAAGTCAATGCTTTGAAACTTTGTGCAAACGAAATTATTTATGAATTTACAGCGTACCCCAACCCTTACGACAAGTTTAAACGTGAAAGCGCAATTTTAATTTTCTCTCACGGCGGTGCTAGCTCCTTAAACTCTTTATTCACGTTTTGCGTATCTTTAGTCAAGTGGTGTCGTTTTCCTTACAGCTTAAGTAGTTTCCGTTGTTTATCTTTTCAGGAATTCGCCATGGCCAGAAAGAGAAAGGTTAGCACAAGGGCTAGGATGCAATCGTCCCCCACACGAGGGGAAACTTCTCAGAGCCGAGCCGAGTTGGAGTCGCACCAATTCTCCGACCCGGAAATCCATAAAATATTCAATGAAAATATTCATCCTCGACCTTTGATTCCGGAGCGGGGATTCACTCCAGCCCCCCAGGACGGGGCGCGTCTGACGATGATAGACGAGATGGGATGGGCCTGCTTCACGCGCCTCCCGAGCCGGCGGTGATCTCCATTGTACAGGAGTTTTATGCTAGTGCTCTGCTGAAGCATATCCGAGCAGGGTAGATGATATCACAGTCAGATACTCGGACGCAGGTCGTCGTCCGAGGCATTACCGTGGATTTCTCAGTGGCCGCCATCCGGAGATTATTCGAGCTGCCTGTGGTTGACAAACGTGTTCAGGGAGGGGCCGATCTATCTTCCAGTGTGGCCCCTCTTCCGGGGTCAGATTCGATGTGGCCCCTCTTCTGGTCCGATCTATCTTCCAGTGTATTCAGGGAGGGGCCAAGACGGGGCTGAAGCACCCCTCTCTTATCTGCGCTCTATGCCGGCAGTCGGGCATGACGTGGTCGGATGATGAGCCGATGCTAGTCCCCCAGGGTCCGATTGATCATCGCATCATTTCGCACTTCGACCAGTGGGGAGGAGCACCAACACACGCTCGGGGGCGAGGATTTATTCTTGATGAGACACACGAGCAGTCCCCCGAGCCTCTTCTTCTTATGGGAGGCAGAGTCCAGCCCGCCGCACGACAGAGAGAACTTGCAGGCGATGTTCGACGGCCTGAGAGAGGAGATGAGGAGAGAGAGAGAGAGAGAGCGTCCTCGCAGCCATCCGAGATGAGATGAGAGAGCAGGCCCGACGGGCCAACTGACGTGAGATGAAGCGCTTGGCAGCGAGGGATGCTTACCACCAGGATTACCTTGCTGCATGGACGAGCCATATTATGCACCCGGACGGGCCTTTCATCCCACCAGTCCGGCCAGCCACACCACCCTCATCGCCGGACGACGCCGGCACCAATTCATGAGCGGATAGTAGGGGAGTACTTGACCTTGTCTCTTATTGCATTTTACTATTTTTGTCCATTGAGGTCAATGTACGTCCTAAGTTGGGGGGTTACTTTCTGTTGCTGTACTTATTCGTTGCACTTTTCATTATTTTTCGTTATTTTTGACGTTAGCCTTGCTTGTCGTGATATTATTTGCATTCGTGAATTTTTCGTGCTTCTTTTTGTGTAAAACTAATGTTACGATACTGATTTCTCGGGGAAGAAACAGTTGACTTTTAGTTGAGTTGTAGTCAGCGATATCTGTTTCTGTTGAGTATTCATTTAGTCCGAAATTTTTCGTTTTTGTAGAAATCTTAGCAGATAATAGAGGAGACATACGTGTTTTCAAATCGCCATCTATACGTTTGGTTACATTTTTCGCGTAGCTAGTCGTCCAGTAACATAAGTCGTGTGGGCACTTAAATTGAGTTTAGAATCGGACAATTTTTCCCAAAAAGTCGAGATATTATTTGTTCTATGATGGGAAGTCTAGTAATCGGGGGTATTCACGTGACCCGTTGTTTACTCTCGCGTAAAACGACAACCCTGATTAGACTAGTGGTTTAGAGATTTTGCATGTGCCGATGATGGGAAGCCTAGTAACCGGGGGTATTCGCGTGACCCGTTGTTTACTCTCGCGTAAAACAGCGACCTTGAATCGGACATGCGGGAATAGCTATTCGAGTTTTTTCTCCGCTGTGGAGGGGAACTTAGTAACTAGAAGCATCCATGTGCCCCATGAATGTCTTTTACGTCAAACGGTTTCCCAATACATGAGAATGGAATTCCACCCTAGGATTATCCCGATGAAACATCCCGAGATCCGAACCTAGTGGTTAACTCGAATCATCTTATTGATCATATATAAGGGAACACTGTCCGAGGGTTATTTTTGATGACGAAACTCTTGAAATTTTTGCCACTAGACTGTGGGACTGGGCGAGTTGGCTCGTTTATTTTAACACTTTATATTGGCGGTCGGTTAAATTCACGCTTGTTAATCTTTGAGCTTGATTTTCTTCATGAATGATTGATTAGGACTGAAATTGGTTACTTTGTGGAATCAATGTCCTGAACGTGGCTCACTATTATGATACTTGTATTATTCTTTGAGATTTTCAGGATAGTATTGATTAGGTTGAGCACTATGAGTGGCACGATCATTCACGGTATTCTTTTGTTTGAAACTGATTATTTTTGCTTTAGGACAAGCAAAGGCTCAAGTTTGGGGGTATTTGTTAGGCGTATTTTTATACGCTTATTTATCATTATTTTATATTCATTTGAGGTCTAAATCTGCTTTATTGAGCTTTTAATGCACTATTCTTTTATGTTTGGCAAGAAATTGGAGTCCGGAAGCTCGAACGATGAAAAACGGGTGAAAACAGCGATTTTTGGCCTGGGGCCGCGGCACGAACCAAGTGAGCCGCGGCACACGAAGATGTCCAGAAAGCGCCGAGCACATCTGACTCGAGCCGCGCACAAGGATGCTGAGCCGCGGCCCTGTGAAGGAAAAAGGCGCCTGTGTATGCGCCAAGACAGGTGATCCGCGCACGTATTAAGTGAGCGCGGCCCACGGGGCGGTTGTGATAGAAATTGCCGCGTTTATGGGCTGTTTTGGAGCCTGTTCTCGACCTAATCACACGGATGCGTTTTGGAGGCTGATGGGAGTTATAAATAAGGGTTGAAGGTCATAATTGAGGGGAGGATGATTGGAGGATCGATCACCATCAAGGAGAAGAAGCAGAAAACACCAAGAGGAGAGAGCGGAAGCTAGAAGAACGGAGGAATCCGAGTCTTCATCTGCGTTTGATCTTTATGCTTTTTTTAATTAATTCTGTATTTTTATTCTTTATCATGTGATGAAACCGAGGCTTTGACGGATTTACTTTGATTATCTATATAATTCCTTTTTCTGTTGAGTTTTCCCAATTGTTTTTAATGCTTTCAATTGTGTGGCCTATAATTGAATTATTTTAATTGCGCAACTCGAATCGGGAGAGGAGAATTGGTGAGGAAATATTGGTGAGAACTGCTTTATCTTGTGAGATAGGAATATACTCATAGGAACTACGTGGCCTTTGAAGATTTTGTGTCTTTTGCCTATTGTCGAATTAATTCACCTAGGGATAGAGTGTCTTATTCGCCTTTAGAAAAATCTACTGACCTCGGGAGAGGCGGTAGAGTACTTTAGCAACCTTCGCCTTCAATAAATTGGGAAATCATTAATTTCAGATAATCGAGGGTAAATTCGGATAAACCGAGGTGGATTCACAATCCTAGATTCATTCCTTAATTGATTTTCTTCCTTTGAATAATTGATTCTATCATTCCTTTGTTTTTAGTAATTTTCCTTAATTATTACTTGCAACTCAACTTTCGACAGTTCAAATAAAATTAGAATACATATAAATCGGTAATTAGTAATTCAGTCCTCGTGGGAACGATATCTTACTCATCATTTTATTACTTGTCTACGATAACGTACACTTGCGTTAAACGAAATTAGCAACACCAACCGGGCTTTAAACTTGTCAATAGTATCATTGATAGTCATTTTCCTTTTGAAAATCCATTTGCAACCAAGTGGTTTAGAACCCGGAGGCAAATCACATAACACCCAAGTGTCATTTTCAAGAATTGACGACATTTCGTCATCAATAGCTTCCTTCCAGAAGACAACATCTCGAGACTCCATGGCCTCTCGAAAAGTCTTAGGATCATCCTCAATGTCAGAATAATAATAAGATTGAAAACTAATTTCGTCCCTTGTCCCTTCTACCAAATAGAGTTGGAAATCGTAATCAAATTTTTAGCAATTCGGCCTCTTTTGCTTTTCCGAGGCTCTTGTATTGTTGGTACAGCCATATCATCCGAATTTTCTGGATTTTGTACTTCATTAGTGCCAAAAGTCAGATCCTTAGGCCTTTGAATCGATGAAAATGCATCTCATCAAAAACCGCATCCCGTGACTCGATAACGGTGTTAATCGACACGAATCATTAGGTTCTATTACATAAAACCTATATGCCTTGGAATGTTCAGCATATCCAATGAATATACAATCTATTCCACGCTCACCCAAAGTTTTCCTTTTGGGTTCGTAAGTTTTACAACAAATCGACATCCCCAAACCCGAAAGTAACTCAAATTCAGCTTTTTCTTGAACCAAAGTTCATATGGGACAGTTTTGTTCTTTTTATTTGGAACCCTATTCATCAAATAGCAGGCCGCTAACATGGCCTCTCCCCAGAATCCCTCACTCAATCCCGAGTAAGAAAGCATTGAGTTTACCATTTCTTTTAAAACTCGATTTTTACGTTCGATGATTCCATTCTGTTGGGGCGAGTAAGGTGTTGTGGTTTCATGAATAATACCCACTGATTGGAAGTATATGGGATCCATATATTCACCTCCCCGATCAGCCCTAAGACATTTAACCGGATTGCCTAATTGCAATTCCACCTCGGTTTTGTATATTTTGAATTTATCTAAGGCTTTATCCTTAGAATGCAACAAATACACATAGCAAAACTGAGTACAGTCACCAATAAACATGACAACATACTTTTTATTACCCAAGGAAGGAGTAGAGTAAAAATCAAACAAGTCACTGTGTACAAGTTCCAAAATAGCCGAATTCCTAGTGACACTTGGAAAAGGTTGTTTTGTCACTTTTGTAAGCATGCATGTTTTACATTTTTCAAGATTCATGTCAAAGGCTGGAATCGATCCATCTTTTGACATTTCATGCATCCTTCTAAAATTGACATGACCCTATCTAGCATGCCAAAGCATAGAGTCATCAATCTTAGAAATAGAAGACACAAATGTAGAATTTTGAACAGTTATAGACTTATCAATAACATTCAAACGAAATATTCTATTATTCAAATATCCAAAGCCAATAAACATTCCACCACGAGATAGGATAAACCTATCCGATTCAAAAACTTGTCTAAAACCATCAGAATTCAAACTACTACCACTAACTAGATTCTTTCGAATCATAGGAACAAACAAAACATCAAAAAGTCTAATAGTCTTTCCAGAAGTAAATTCAAGACAAACGACACCAACACCACGAATAGGTATAAAGGAATCGTCTCCCATTTTCAGCACCGATCCATCTTCAAGGGGTGTTTGTAATACCCGGTTGTAATTAAGTCATTATCATTCAGTAATTTCATTCGGTGATTGTCACTCAGTGGATTTTCACTCATTTATAATCATTCATCAATCATATTCATTCACCGTGTTCACCGTTCGGAAAAACTTCGAGTTGTGTATCGTTATTGTTCATATGAGTTCGACTTTCTTAGATCACCATTAATTTTTGGTAACTCCAAAAATTCTAAATCTTTGCAATATTATAGAGCATCGAGTTATCTTTCCAATGGTTTGAACGGTGAGTCAATCGGAGTCCGGACGAGAGAGTTATGGTCGTTTTAGCTCAACCGCTCATTTTTCGCTTTTGGCGATCACGCCGAACGAACTCGGCCGTGTCGTCCGACACGGCCCGTGCTGCACTCGTCCGGAAAGTGCCGGGTGTTCGCCTCAGACCCGACCGTGTCGTGCGGCACGGCCGAGTCGAACCCTTCCGGTTAAGCTGAGCGATCGCTGACACGCCCGACCGTGTCGCCCGCACGGCCGAAGCCATGCCGAAGTCGCCGTCGGACGGGTCATCGCCGGGAGGCCCTCGCGCCGCGACCGTGTCATGCGCAGATACGGCCGAGTCCTGCTGCCAATCGTCGGCCACCGCGGTACACGACTGCCGTGCCGATCGCACGGCCGTGTCCTGGCAGCACCAACTCCCTTAAATTCGCTTTTTTCAAAGATTTCACCATTTTTTCCACTTTTCTTCACCTTCAACCGAGAGTAAGCTTGAGGGAAGGTTTTTCCTTCACAAATCATTTGGGTGTTTGATTTTCTTCATCTCCTTTCGATCGTGAAGCCTTGATAATCAATTTAACGCGTGTTCTTCTGATTAAAGTACTTGGATCTTCAAAGGTAATATTCTTCAACACCTCGATGTCGATTCTATGTTGTGATATGATGTTTTGGACGTTATAATCATGTTATATGAAGGGACATGTATATGATTATGAGTTTATATAAGGATTCATTCGATTATTGAGGGATTATTCAAGAACACTTTGAATATCGAGTTGAAATTGGGGTTTTCGATTAATTGTCGTTATAATCACGCTTTCGGATATTCATTTGGATTATTGATAGTATTCATGGGGTTTTGTGGGTTTGAATCATTCATTGGAAGTTGGTTTCGATGTAATTGAGTTTTGGTTGTAAACAATTGGAGATTGTTTACAACGCGTTTGTTTTAATGCCCCAATGAGTTTCGGGTATTGTTGTATCGACTTTTGAGTTGGTTGTGATCATGCTTGATTCGTGTATTAAGAGAATTGTTGTTATTTATGTTGTTCAAGGTTGTTCGAGCGGCCGATAATTTCATTAAGGACGTTGATCGTGGAAGTACCTTCTCGCCTTCGGTTTGAGGCAAGTTTTATACTTGTATCGTCAATGAGCTAATGTCATCATGTATGTGTATGAATGTGTTGTATCATTCCGAGACTTAGTCTCTTCATGAATTCATTGATATCAAGAGATCGTTCGATACGATACCTTTCGGGAATTTTGCCAAATGTTATTGTTGTTCGTTAACGGCCGATTCAAGGCATTTTGATACTCATTATTAATGTCATTGTCGATAGCCGGTTCGCGGTATCGATGTATCGATTGTTGTTAATATAGATGTCAATTTAAGATATCGTTGAGATCATTGTTATTCCCGCTCGGATTGTCATTAAAACCGTGCAGCCGATTTAAGGCATCGCTTATTCATTTCTCATCTTCATCGTCAGAATCGATTAAAGGTGCCGAGGCATCCTTCATATCATTGTTATCGAATTGCCGCTCGTAAATCAAATGTTTAATCATTCACTAAATCATTGTTATCGATTGACCTTTCTAAGGCAATCGAGGTATTCACTCATTCATCGTATCATTGTTATCGATCGCCGCTCGTGCAAATCGAAGTGTTCAATCATTTATGGTATCATTGTTGTCGATTGACCGCTCTAAGGCAATCGAGGTGTTAATTTGGGACTGCCAAGGACGGTGTCTATCCGTGTGTTACTATCATCGTGTTGGCCGACTCAAGGCAAGACACTATCATTAATCGTGATACGGCCGATGCCGTGGCTTCGCCCTAATTGTGATACGACTTTCATGCCGTGGCTTCGCCCTAATTGTGATACGGCTTTCATGCCGTGGGTTCGCCCTAATTGTGATACGCCTTTCATGCCGTGGCTTCGCCCTAATTGTGATACGGCTTTCATGCCGTGGCTTCGGCCCTAATTGTGATACGGCTTTCATGCCGTGGCTTCGCCCTAATTGTGATACGGCCATGCCGTGGCTTCGCCCTAATTGTGATACGGCTTTCATGCCGTGGCTTCGCCCTAATTGTGATACGGCCATGCCGTGGCTTCGCCTCTAATTGTGATACGGCTTTCATGCCGTGGCTTCGCCCTAATCAATAACAATGGCCGTTTCGCTTCATGTGATTGTGATATTTGACGCTTTACTGCTTTTAGGCCTTGTGATTGTCTTGTTAATTTCATTGAGCCTCCGGCATTGTGATTCATATTTAACTCCTCGGTTTGGTTCATGTCGTAATTCATTGTGGTATTCTGTGATTATGATTCGCTGGGCACTTATGTTCTAACCTCGTCGAACAGTATTAATAGTATGCCGTGGGCATAGTATTTCACGAATGCTCGGTTCTTACCTTGGTTTGTGAGCATCTCGTATTATTATCATCATTATACCGCTTCATTCTCGCTTTGATGCATATCATGTTATACATGTATTTGATGTTCATTATCTGGATGATCGACTCCAAGGGCGAACATGTTTTCATGTTTTAGGTGCTTGCGAGGAGAGAGTTGAGGCATGTGGGCATGACGATGGCGACGAGGCATACGAGCGATACCACCCGAGTTGTTCATTGTTGGTCGGCCACTGGAGTGTACTCACCTTGCCGCTTGTTGTCGTGTTGTATTACCCAATGTATGTTCGTGGATGTCAGATTTCATTTCGCCATGTAGGCCACTTTTGTCGCTGAAATTCCTTATCGGAATATTGTGTCGATATCATGGTAGGGACTATGATTTTCCCTTGTTGTTTAATTTAATGTATTTTAGTCATGTTCGGTGGATCTCCCGGCGTGGGGTCCACGGCACCGTAATAACCCAACAGATTTGGGGGTGTTGCGTAAATGGTATCGAGCGCTGGGTTGTGTAATACCCCGAGATGTGAGTTATGTGGCCCTACCGTCGTGGTAGTAGTGGGATTGTCGTGTTATGACAATCTAGTCACCAGTTTGTGAGTCGTAATATTAGTGCGACCGCACGAGTCATTCATTCATCGAGTCGCCGCTGAAGACTAGTATCGCGAGACCTCGAAGCTTCGTATGACTCGTAAGGACTCGATTCTCTTTGTGTTCATATATTCATCATGTTATTAATTTTTCATGTTTGTTGAAACATATATGTGATATTAGTGTTACGATTGATTCATGACTAATTGTTTTGGAGCACGAGTGACCTCTCTAAGGGCTAAGGAGCAACTCATACACCAGCTTAATAATCCTCAATCACCATTTTGATCTTGTCGATCATGTTAATTCATTCATCACTCGTTAATCTCATCGCTCAATTAATTCATTCATCACTCACCAATATCATTCATCACTCGCTTAATTCGCTCATCACTCACCAATATCATTACTCGTATAATTCATTCATCTCTCTGTTAATTCATTCATCACTCACCAATATCATTCATCACTCGCTAATTCATTCATCACTCAATTAATTCATTCATCACTCGCTAATTCCTTCATCACTTAGTCAATCTCATTGTTCGATTAATTCATTAATCACTCACCAATCTCATTGTTCACCAATTCATTCATCACTCGCTAATCTCATTGTTCGATTAATTCATTAATCACTCACCAATCTCATTGTTCACCAATTCATTCATCACTCGCTAATCTCATTGTTCGATTAATTCATTAATCACTCACCAATCTCATTGTTCACCAATTCATTCATCACTCGCTTAATCTCATTGTTCAGCTTAATTCATTAATCACTCGCTAATCTCATCGCCGATTAATTCATTCACCACTCACCAATCTCATTACTCAAGTAATTCATTCAAGACTCACTCAATCTCATTATTCAGCTTAATTCATTCATCACCCAAATAATCTCATTGCTCAATTAATTCATTCATCACTCACTAATCTCATTACTCAATTAATTCATTCTTCACTCACTATCTCATTACTCGCTTAATCATTAATCACTTATTCAATCTCATTGCTTAGTTAGTTCATTCATCACTCACTCATTGCTCACCAATTCATTAATCATCCACCCATCTCATTGTTCACTTGTTGATCTTGTGGATTGAATTTTCAACCTTGTTAACTTGTTCAAGGTAATCATTTCAGAATTTCATCAGTAATCATGTTACCTCATTTGATCTTTCATGCGATCTCATCATATTCCTGTCATGTGGACGATCATTTTACGCATTTTTAATACATTCATTGTGTTAGAGCGTGTATGCTCATTGTTATCATTCCGCCTCATAATCATAATGCGATCTTCATACGAGATCTCGTAATTATCACGTGACTTTCCCGCCTCTGTATGGAAAGAGCCACGAGGAACATCGGACTCGACGCCCAAGGGATCGCTTTTCAGTCGCCTTCGTGGCCGAAGAGCATCTTCATCTCGCATTTACGAGTTCGACCGTTGTTTACTTTAATCGTGATACAATATGACATCCATCACCGGTTTTGAGCAAGTTAATTCTTGTTCTAATAGATAATCATTCATTTCATTGTCGCTCATTCATTCACTTAAGTCATTCATCATATATCAATCATGTTGAGACTTGTCATCATGAAATTAATCATTTAATTCACGAGGAACAACGGTTCCAATAATTTCACTTGAACTATCACTCATGACGTTATTAATTCACTTTGGTGAGCCATTCTTAATCCCGGTCTGATTTATAGTCAATTATCATTCATCATTCATTTTAGTCACTTTCATTCTCGTGACCTTCTGAGATCATAGTTAGCGGCGAGTTCATCGCCGGATATACGCCTAATCGTTGAGGTACCAAGTCGAGGTATTTTCCGCTTCGGAAGACGGGGAAGTTGAGTCCGAGATTCATCGACTGCTTGAAATTTTGGATCGAGTAGGCGAGTTAGCTTATCGATTGGCTTTGCCTCCGCATTGAGCCGAATTCATAATGTGTTTCACGCCTCTCGCCTGCGGAAGTATGTTGCCGACCCGAGTCACATACTTCAGCCGACGAAATCGAGATCACGGATGATCATTCGTACGAGGAGCATCCTGCACGAGTGTTGGAGCGGCGAATCAAACAGCTTGAGGAATAAGTCGATTCCTTTGGTCAAGATTCAGTGGTCTAGACACGGAGTCGAAGAGGCTACTTGGGAAACCGAGGATAGTATGCGAGAATTATCCCGAGTTGTTTGACCTTTAGTTTCGGGGACGAAACTCTTTTAAGGGGGGTGTATGTAATACCCGGTTGTAATTCACCATTATCATTCAAGAATTTCATTCGGTGATTGTCACTCAGTGGATTTTCACTCATTTATAATCATTCATCAATCATATTCATTCACCGTGTTCACCGCTCGAAAACTTCGAGTTGGTATCGTTATTGTTCATTGTTTCAACTTTCCTCATATGAGTTCGACTTTGTTAGATCACCATTAATTTTTGGTAACTCCAAAAATTCTAAATCTTTGCAATATTATGGAGCATCGAGTTAGCTTTCCAATGGTTCGAACGGTGAGTCAATCGGAGTCCTGACGAGAGTTATGGTCGCTTTAGCTCAACCGCCATTTTTCGCTTTATCATCGCCGAACGAACTCGCCGTGTCAGCCCGACACGCCCGCGCTGCATTTCGTCCGAAAGTGCCGGGCGTTCGCCTCAGACCCGACCGTCGTCGCCGCACGGCCGAGTCGAACCCTTTCTTGCTGTGAGCGATCGCTGACACGCCCGACCGTGTCGCCCGCACGGCCGAGCCATGCCGAAGCCGCCGCCGGACGGGTCATCGCCGGAGGCCTTCCGCGCCGCGACTGGCCGCGTGCAGACACGGCCGAGTCCCTCGCTGCCAACCGCCGGGCCACCAGGCGACACGACTGCTCCGACGGCACGGCCGTGTCCTGGCAGCACCAACTCCTTAAATTCGCTTTTTTCAGATTTCAGCCATTTTTTCCCTTTTCTTCACCTTCAACCGAGAGAGTAAGCTTGAGGGAAGGTTTTTCCTTCACAAATCATTTGGGTGTTTGATTTTCTTCATCTCCTTTCGATCGTGAAGCCTTGATAATCAATTTAACGCGTGTTCTTCTGATTAAAGTACTGGATCTTCAAAGGTAATATTCTTCAACACCTCGATGTCGATTCTATGTTGTGATATGATGTTTTGACGTTATAATCATGTTATATGAAGGGACATGTATATGATTATGAGTTTATATAAGGATTCATCGATTATTGAGGGATTATTCAAGAACACTTTGAATATCGAGTTGAAATCGGGGGTTTTCGATTAATTGTCGTTATAATCACGCTTTCGGATATTCATTTTGGATTATTGATAGTATTCATGGGGTTTTGTGGGTTTGAATCATTCATTGGAAGTTGGTTTCGATGTAATTGAGTTTTGGTTGTAAACAATCGAGATTGTTTACAACGATTTGTTTTAATGCCCCAATGAGTTTCGGGTATTGTTGTATCGACTTTTGAGTTGGTTGTGATCATGCTTGATTCGTATTAAGAGAATTGTTGGTATTTATGTTGTTCAAGGTTGTTCGAGCGCCGATAATTTCATTAAGGACGTTGATCGTGGAAGTACCTTCTCGCCTTCTTGAGGCAAGTTTTATACTTGTATCGTCAATGAGCTAATGTCATCATGTATGTGTATGAATGTGTTGTATCATTCCGAGACTTAGTCTCTTCATGAATTCATTGATATCAAGAGATCGCTCGATACGATACCTTTCGCAATTTTGCCAAATGTTATTGTTGTTCGTTAACGGCCGATTCAAGGCATTGTGATACTCATTATTAATGTCATTGTCGATAGTCGTTCGAGGTATCGATGTATCGATTGTTGTTAATATAGATGTCAATTTAAGATATCGTTGAGATCATTGTTATTCCCGCTCGGATTGTCATTAAAACCGCATGTGCCGATTTAAGGCATCGCTTATTCATTTCTCATCTTCGCCGCTTCAGAATCATTAAAGGTGCCGAGGCATCCTTCATATCATTGTTATCGAATTGTCGCTCGTGTAAATCGAAATTTTCAATCATTCACTAAATCATTGTTATCGATCGACCTTCTAAGGCAATCGAGGTATTCACTCATTCATCGGGACATTGTTATCGATCGCCGCTCTCGTGCAAATCAAGTGTTCAATCATTTATGGTATCATTGTTGTCGATTGACCGTCTAAGGCAATCGAGGTGTTAATTTGGGATCACAAGGACGGTGTCTATCCGTGTTACTATCATCGTGTTGGCCGACTCAAGGCAAGACACTATCATTAATTGTGATACGGCCGATGCCGGCTTCACCTAATTGTGATACGGCTTTCATGCCGTGGCTTCGCCCTAATTGTGATACGGCCATGCCGTGGGTTCGCCCTAATTGTGATACGGCTTTCATGCCGTGGCTTCGCCCTAATTGTGATACGGCTTTCATGCCGTGGCTTCGCCCTACTGTGATACGGCTTTCATGCCGTGGCTTCGCCCTAATTGTGATACGGCTTTCATGCCGTGGCTTCGCCCTAATTGTGATACGGCTTTCATGCCGTGGCTTCGCCCTAATTGTGATACGGCTTTCATGCCGTGGCTTCGCCCTAATCAATAACAATGGGCTTTGGCTTCATGTGATTGTGATATTTGACAGCTTTCTACTGCTTTTAGGCCTTGTGATTGTCTTGTTAATTTCATTGAGCCTCCGGCATTGTGATTCATATTTAATCCTGCTCGCTTGGTTCATGTCGTAATTCATTGTGGTATTCTGTGATTATGATTCGCCATCAAGCACTTATGTTCTAACCTCGTCGAATGTATTAATAGTATGCCGTGGGCATAGTATTTCACGAATGCTCGGTTCTTACCTTGGTTTGTGAGCATCTCGTATTATTATCATTATTATACCGTTTCATTCTGCCTTTGTATGCATATCATGTTATACATGTATTTGATGTTCATTATCTGGATGACTCGACTTCGTGGGGCTAACATGTTTTCATGTTTTAGGTGCTTGCGAGGAGAGAGTTGAGGCACGTGGGCATGACGATGGCGACGAGGCATACGAGCGATACTAGTCCGAGTTGTTCATTGTTGGTCACTACTGGAGTGTACTCCACTTTGCCGCTTGTTGTCAGAGTTGTATTACCCAATGCATGTTCGTGGATGCCACAGATTTCATTTCGCCATGTAGGCCACTTTTGTCTTTGAAATTCGTTATCGGATTATTGTGTCTGATATCATGGTTTGGACTATGTTTTTCGCTTTTTGTTTAATTTAATGTATTTTTGTCATGTTCGCCCGCGGATCTCCCGGCGTAGTCCACGGCACCGTAATAACCCAATAGATTTGGGGTGTTACAGGTTAATGTTTCAAACCACCGCTTATCCTCGCATACATGGTTCGCTGCCCCGAGTCGATCCACTAAGCAACATCATCATCCCGCATATAGAATGATTCCTAATGAGTGAGACATAATAGACATAATTCGTTTAGAATTATCAAGGTTAGTCAAGTACGACCTCCTTTAACTTGGTCCTGCACTCCATGTCCACTTCCATCGCTCCACTGCTTCCAAGATTATTGTTGCCAAGATTCACACGACAATCACGCTTGCAATGTCCCACCTTGTTGCACCGCCAACAAGTAATTCCCTTATTCTTTTTGTTGGAGTTATTAGGACATATTCTGCTTACGCTTGCCATGTCCTTTGTTATTCTAGTTCCTTGGTTTGCTTTCAACCATATGAACAGAGGGCTGTCCAGGTTCAACTTTTCCTTTAGTTTTATCAAATTTGTCATTATCCTTTGCACGAAGAGATTCTTCAATGCGAAGATGACTAGCAAGTTGAACCAAAGACAGTTCCTCCTTTTGATGTTTTAGGTTATGTTTGAAATCTTTCCACGATGGTGGAAGTTTGTCAATCACACTTGACACAAAGAATGGATTCGCCCATGTTCATGTTGTGCATTAATCGACTCCAAAATACGAAGGAGTTCATTGTATTGTTCTATGACAGACCTTGAATCAACCATCTTATAAGCATTAAAATCGCTAACCAGAAACTTCTTACTCGAAGCATCCTCAGCGATGTATTTTGATTCAAGGGTGTCCCACAATTCCTTCGCACTCTTAGCATCACCATGGATATCGAATAAAGAATCAGACATACTGTTGGTCCCCAAGAATGATGAAGACTATCCTTACTGTACCAACACGAGTCTTTTCTAGCGCGCTTTGTCCTCACTCACGCGCACCTGAGAAACTTCCCAGGGGGTCACCCATCCCATAACTACCTGTGCCAAGCACGCTTAACTTTGGAGTTTCTATGAGATGGCTACCAGAAAAGAAGATGCATCTTGTTGGTATGAGTAGTCCAAATCAATTCATTTAACCACTTTCTAGTGCAGATCTCACAGGTCGAATCGCAAGCCGCGCCTCGCGCATTTTTAAGCTCGTGCAGGCAGGATGCTGGACCGAAGCCCAACACATACCGTTCAATATATGACCTCTGCAGATGTAGTCATCGTTGTCCCACTTGCTCCTCTTCCTGGTTTCCTCCAATGTCTCGTTCTCAACCACCTATGGCCTGGGAGTACTCAGCACATACGCCGCCTTCAGAGTAGTCAGCATGAAGTGCATCTTCTTCTGCCAGCGCCTGAAATCGTTGCCTTCGAACTTGTCCAGTTTGTTGAACTTTGTAGTCATCTCGCTGATTGATTCAGCCATCTCCAGAAGATAGAAATATCAGTTCGATTGTTGGGGTATAAAGGTTTTATGGAGATCCGAATTTTCCAATGGATCGTGTAAACACTTTTCGAACTCATATTTCTACCCTATGCCCGGGTTACAAGAAATTCAGCCTAGGATAATCCAATGGAACACTTACGAATCTAGGCACAGAAACGTAAGCCAAATTGCTAGAGAAATTCTGTGTTTATCAGAAAGATAGAGAGCTCTAAAAGGATGTCTCTAAGACTCAATAGAGAGCCCTATTTATACATGTCTGATTAGGGTTACATTAGGTCGATTTTTAGGTTTACGATAGCGGCGCCGCCATTAGTGATCCGAAATTAGTGGTTTAAGGATGGTTTACCAAAATTGACGTAATTAGTCAATTTTACCATAGTGTTGTGAGGAAATCCCTCACACTATGCCGCAAGTGCACGGTGTCAACAAGTAATAAAGTGATAAGTAAGATATCGTTCCCTCGAGGACTGATTTCACTAAGTACCAAAATATAGTCGACTCGTAATTTTATTTGAAGAACAATTATATGGAATTTATATCTAAACTAATTGCGTAAAATAAATAATAATAGTAATAATAATAATAATGGTGTAGATTATGATTTTCACCTCAAACAATCAGAATGATTTTTATTCAAATCAATTCACTTTTATTCAATTGATTATAAGCCAGAATTCCTAAATTATTCTAAAGCCTTTCCCAAGGTCGATAGAAAATACTACGAATTATTAACTCGATATATCCCTATTCGAATTAGATAATTAATAGCTAAAATAGCTTCAAGAATTCCCACAATAAATAAAGCCTTCACAATTCCCATGAGTATATCCCTATCCTACTAAAATCATGATTATTCTCACAAGAACTATGTCTAAATTTCATCTCCCGAATCCATAAAGACATTCAAAACAATTCAACTGTTGGCCAGACAATTAAAAAGCATTAAGAACAATGAGAAAAATCCAACTCAATATGAATAACGAGTAAATTGAAATAAAAATAAATAATTCAAACCGTCATGTAATCGGCTACAATCACAATCCTACTCAAACAGATCTAGAAACTAAGATACGGAAAAATTAATAAAAAACGTAAGGGATCCGTGGTCTTGTCGTCGCCCACAAATCTCTTCCTCTAGTTCTTCGATCCCCCGATGTCTTCCTCCGATTTGATAATGATGTCTTCAACCCTTAAACCCCTATTTATAACTATCATCAGCCTCCAAAACGCGTCCGGGAATTAGGTTGGGAACAGGCTCCAAAAACGGCCCAGAACCGCGGCCAAAACATCAAAAACCGCCCCGTGGGCCGCAGTTCACTTAATTTGTGCCGCGGCTCACGTTGTTCTGTGCCTATACCTGGGCGCTTATTTTTCCTCCTGGGCCGCGGCTCAGCATCCTTGTGCCGCGGCACAGGTACAGCCGCCGACTTTCAGTCACTCTACGTGTGTCGCGGATCACTTGGTTCGTGCCGCGGCCCCAAGCCAAAATCACCGCTACGCTTTTCGCTGCTCGAGCTGACTCCAATTTCCTGCCAAACATAGAAGAATAGTGCATTAAAAGCTCATTTAAGCAGATTTAGACCTCAAATGAATATAAAATAATAATAAATAAGCATATAAAAATACGCCTAACAAATACCCCCAAACTTGAGCCTTTGCTTGTCCTCAAGCAAAAAAATTAATTTCAAACAAAAAGTATCGTGAATAATCGAGAATAATCGTGCAAATTCATAGTGCTCAACCTAATCAATACTATCCCTAAAATCTCAAAGAATAATACAAGTATCGTAATAGTGAGTCACGCCCGTGACACCGATTCCACAAAGTAATCAATTTCACCCTAATCAATCGTTCATGAAGAAAATCAAGCTCAAAGATTAACAAACGTGAATTTAACCGACCGTCAATATGAAGGGTTAGATTAAACAAGCCAATTCGCTTAGTCCCACAGTCTAGTGGCAAAAATTACAAGAGTTTCATCATCAAAAATAACCCTCAGACAAGATTCCCTTATATATGATCAATAAAATGATTCGAAAGTTAACCACTAGGTTCAGATCTCTGATGTTTCATCGATAATCCTAGGTGGAATTCCATTCTCATGTGTCGGGAACCGCTTGACGTAAAAGACACTCATGGGGCACATGGATGCTTCTAGTTACTAAGTCCTCCACAAATGTGAGAAATAACTCGAATAGCTATTCCCGCATGTCCGATTCAAGGTCGTTGTTTTACGCGAGAATAAACAACGGTCACGCGAATACCCCTTGCCATTACTAGGCTCCCAAAGATCGGCACATGCGAAATCTCTAAACCACTAGTCTAATCAGTGGTTGTCGCTTTACGCGAGAGTAAACAACGGTCACGTGAATACCCCCGGATACTAGACTTCCCATCATAGAACAAATAATATCTCGACTTTATGGGAAAAATTGTCCGATTCTAAACTCAATTTAAGTGCACACACGACTTATGTTACTGGACGACTAGCTACGCGAAAAGTATAACCAAACGTATAGGCGGCGATTTGAAAACACGATGTCTCCTCTCTTATCTCGCTAAGATTTCTACAAAAACGAAAAATTTCTGACTCGAATGAATACTCTACGGAAATGTAAATCGCTGATCGCAACTCGACTAAAAGTCAACCGTTTCTTTAAAGAGAAATCAGTATCGTAACATCAGTTTTACACATGGAAGCACGAAAAATTCACGAAAAATAAAGCAATGATGAAATCGCAATTTATAACCGAGAAAAATTAAGAGAATATCGCATGCTTCAATTTATTCCACTACACATAAAATCATCAATAATAGAACTCATGTGAAAATAAAAGAGATAAGGAAAAGTGAAACTTATTCCAAATGTCTTCTTGAAAGCCAGCACATGTCTGAGTGGAATCGACTGTCAATCCATACTTCAAGTATTGCCCAATATCACCAGGGGCCCCCAAACTTAGTCTCTAGTCATGAAATAACTATAGACATTAGATCGATAAAGACTAGAATATGAAGGATGATAACTCATCAAGTTATAATAAAAATATTAGAGAAATAAGGGCCAACAAGAATACACGAATCCAAACGAAATAACAAAACAAAGAAAAAATTATTAACGAAAAAACAAATAAAAAAACAACTAACTAGAAAGCAAGTAAAAATGATGGGTTGCCTCCCATCAAGCGCCTATTTTACGCCTTGAGTACGACGTGGCAAATAAAAAATTAACGTGGCTTCTTTCTAGGAGATTGCCAAATACCCTTCTTGCAATCTATAAGCCTCTTATTCCACAAGGGAGGCTTTGTTCATGCCTGCTGCCAATAATAATGAGTAAGAATAATTATCCTGACAACTAAAAATAATGGAAGAATGTAATAATTATAAGGCATGAAAATAAGAGTTCGAATGGGTAGATAATAAAGACATATCATGAACAACCTCATTAGAACTCAAGGAATCACCAACAAAATCAAAAGTAATGGGGTCAATCTCTCCCATTATGGATTTAGAAAATTATGCGCGGCACCGTTAATAAAATTTTTGGCACAAAAGTGTTTACTTTATTATTCAAGTTTGATGACAAATTAATGAATTTTCTTTGGAAACATTATCAATGGTAACTTCTTCTACAAGCTCGTCACACTTTATGTAATTATCAAATGGGAATCGATTCTAAAACTCAAGATGTCTTTCTTTCAACCTCCCCTCAACTTCACTACTAAATCTATGAGCGGAAAATAACCATAGTGAATCTCAAGACCACGACGTGCATATTCTCGCCAAGAGGGGTGCTATCAGATTTTTGAGAGCGTCTACACATTGTTCAAGCATGGTCTTTGTTTTGGGGGAGGGGTCGATCGACTTATTAGGCAAATTATTAAGAACATCGAAATTTATGAAATGCCAAGGGTCACTATAATCAAAGGAAACATAATGAAAAAATAAAAATATAGAGACTAAAGAAAAAAATCTTCAAATTAAAATTAGAGTCGCTTGGTAATGATATTAGCGAAAATTAGTCCCGAGCAACGGCGCTAAAACTTGTTGTGAGGAAATCCTCACACTATGCCGCAAGTGCACGGTGTCAACAAGTAATAAAGTGATAAGTAAGATATCGCTCCTCGAGGACCGATTTCACTAAGTACCAAAATATAGTCGACTGTAATTTTATTTGAAGAACAATTATATGGAATTTATATCTAAACTAATTGCGTAAAAATAAATAATAATAGTAATAATAATAATAAGGGTGTAGGATTATGATTTTCACCTCAAACAATCAGAATGATTTTTATTCAATTCAATTCACTTTTATTCAATTGATTGTAAGCAGAATTCCTAAATTATTCTAAAGCCTTTCCCAAGGTCGATAGAAAATACTACGAATTATTAACTCGATATATCCCTATTCGAATTAGATAATTAATAGCTAAAACAGCCAAGAATTCCTACAATAAACAGTTTCACAATTCCCATGAGTATATCCCTATCTCACGAAAATCATGATTATTCTCACAAGAATTATGCCTAAATTTCATCTCCGAATCCATAAAGACATTCAAAACAATTCAACGTCGCCGACAATTAAAAAGCATTAAGAACAATGAGAAAATCCAACTCAATACGAATAACGAGTAAATTGAAATAAAAATAAATAATTCAAACCGCCATGTAATCGCTACAATCACAATCCTACTCAAATGTATCTAGAAACTAAGATACGGAAAAAATAAGAAAAATCGTAAGGGATCCGTGGTCTTGACGTCGCCCACAAATCTCTTCCTCTAGTTCTTCGATCCCCCGATGTCTTCCTCCGATTTGATGATGATTTCTTCAGCCCTTAAACCCCTATTTATAACTATCATCAGCCTCCAAAACGCGTCCGAATTAGGTTGGGAACAGCTCCAAAACGGCCTAGAACCGCGCCAAAACATCAAAACCGCCGCGGCCGCGGCTCACTTACCAGGCCGCTGCTCACGTTGTTCGGGCCATACCCGGGCGCTATTTTTCCTCTGGCCGCGGCCAAGATCCTTGTGCCGCGCAGACAGGTACAGCCGCGGACTTTCGTGTCACCTACGTGTGTCGCGGATCACTTGGTTCAGGCCGCGCCCCAAGCCAAAATCACCGCTACTGCTTTTCGCTGCTCGAGCTTTTGACTCCAATTTCCCGCCAAACATAGAAGAATAGTGTATTAAAAGCTCATTTAAGCATTTAGACCTCAAATGAATATAAAATAATAATAAATAAGCATATAAAAATACGCCTAACAAATACCCCAACTTGAGCCTTTGCTTGTCCTCAAGCAAAAAATTAATTTCAAACAAAAAGTATCGTGAATAATCGAGAATAATCGCAAATTCATAGTGCTCAACCTAATCAATACTATCCCGAAAATCTCAAAGAATAATACAAGTATCGTAATAGTGAGTCACGCCCGTGACACCGATTCCACAAAGTAATCAATTTCACCCTAATCAATCGCTCATGAAGAAAATCAAGCTCAAAGATTAACAAACGGAATTTAACCGATCACAATATGAAGGGTTAGATTAAACAAGCCAATTCGCCTACCCCACAACTAGTGGCAAAAATTACAAGAGTTTCATCATCAAAAATAACCTCGACAAGATTCCCTTATATATGATCAATAAAATGATTCGAGTTAACCACTAGGTTCGTATCTCTGGATGTTTCATCGGGATAATCCTAGGTGGAATTCCATTCTCATGTGGGGAACCGTTTGACGTAAAGACACTCATGGGGCACATGGATGCTTCTAGTTACTAAGTCCCTCCACACGGAGAAATAACTCGAATAGCTATTCCCGCATGTCCGATTCAAGGTCGCCGCTTTACGCGAGAATAAACAACGGTCACGCGAATACCCCTACATTAGGCTCCCAAAGATCGGCACATGCGAAATCTCTAAACCACTAGTCTAATCAGGGTTGTCGCTTTACGCGAGAGTAAACAACGGTCACGTGAATACCCCTGATACTAGACTTCCCATCATAGAACAAATAATATCTCGACTTTTGGGAAAAATTGTCCGATTCTAAACTCAATTTAAGTGCACACACGACTTATGTTATCGACGACTAGCTACGCGAAAAGTATAACCAAACGATAGGCGGCATTTGAAAACACGTATGTCTCCTCTCTTATCTCGCTAAGATTTCTACAAAAACGAAAAAATTTCTGACCTAAATGAATACTCTACGGAAAATGTAAATCGCTGATCGCAACTCGACTAAAATTCAACCGCTTTCTTCAAAGAGAAATCAGATCGTAACATCAATTTTACACATGGAAGCACGAAAATTCACTAAAAATAAAGCAATGATGAAATCGCAATTTATAACCAAGAAAAATTAAGAGAATATCGCATGCTTCAATTTATTCCACTACACATAAAATCATCAATAATAGAACTCATGTGAAAATAAAAGAGATAAGGAAAAGTGAAACTTATTCCAAATGTCTTCTTGAAAGCCAGCACATGTCTGAGTGGAATCGACTGTCAATCCATACTTCAAGTATTGCCCAATATCACCAGGGGCCCCCAAACTTAGTCTCTAGTCATGAAATAACTATAGACATTAGATCGATAAAGACTAGAATATGAAGGATGATAACTCATTGGGGTTATAATAAAAATATTAGAGAAATAAGGGCCAACAAGAATACACGAATCCAAACGAAATAACAAAACAAAGAAAAAATTATTAACGAAAAAAAACAAATAAAAAAAACAACTAACTAGAAAGCAAGTAAAAATGATGGGTTGCCTCCCATCAAGCGCTCTATTTTACGTCTTGAGCACGACGTGGCAAATAAAAAATTAACGTGGCTTCTTTCTAGGGAGATTGCCAAATACCCCTTCTTGCAATCTATAAGCCTCTTATTCCACAAGGGAGGCTTTGGTTCATGCCTGGTTGCCAATAATAATGAGTAAGAATAATTATCCTGACAACTAAAAATAATGGAAGAATGTAATAATTATAAGGCATGAAAATAAGCGTAGTTCGAATGGGTAGATAATAAAGACATATCATGAACAACCTCATTAGAACTCAAGGAATCACCAACAAAATCAAAAGTAATGGGGTCAATCTCTCCCATTATGGATTTAGGAAAATTATGCGCGGCACCGTTAATAAAATTTTTGGCACAAAAGTGTTTACTTTATTATTCAAGTTTGATGACAAATTAATGAATTTTCTTTGGAAACATTATCAATGGTAACTTCTACAAGCTCGTCACACTTTATGTAATTATCGTGTGCCGGGAATCGATTCTAAAACTCAAGATGTCTTTCTTTTCAACCTCCCCTCAACTTCACTACTAAATCTATGAGCCGGAAAATAACCATAGTGAATCTCAAGACCACGACGTGCATATTCTCGCCAAGAGGGGTGCTATCAGATTTTTGAGAGCGTCTACACATTGTTCAAGCATGGTCTTTGTTTTGGGAGGGGGCCGATCGATTCTATTAGGCAAATTATTAAGAACATCGAAATTTATGAAATGCCAAGGGTCACTATAATCAAAGGAAAACATAATGAAAAAATAAAAATATAGAGACTAAAGAAAAAAATCTTCAATTAAAATTAGAGTCGCTTGGTAATGATATTAGCGAAAAATTAGACCTCAAAGAATCGGCGCTAAAACTTGTTGTGAGGAAATCCTCACACTATGCCGCAAGTGCACTGTCAACAAGTAATAAAGTGATAAGTAAGATATCGCTCCCTCGAGGACCGATTTCACTAAGTACCAAAATATAGTCGACTGTAATTTTATTTGAAGAACAATTATATGGAATTTATATCTAAACTAATTGCGTAAAATAAATAATAATAGTAATAATAATAATAAGGGTGTAGGATTATGATTTTCACCTCAAACAATCAGAATGATTTTTATTCAATTCAATTCACTTTTATTCAATTGATTGTAGTCGAATTCCTAAATTATTGTAAAGCCTTTCCCAAGGTCGATAGAAAATACTACGAATTATTAACTCGATATATCCCTATTCGAATTAGATAATTAATAGCTAAAACAACAAGAATTCCCACAATAAATAGTTTACAATTCCCATGAGTATATCCCTATCTCACGAAAATCATGATTATTCTCACAAGAATTATGCCTAAATTTCATCTCCCGAATCCATAAAGACATTCAAAACAATTCAACTGCTGCATAATTAAAAAGATTAAGAACAATGAGAAAAATCCAACTCAATACGAATAACGAGTAAATTGAAATAAAATAAATAATTCAAACCGTCATGTAATCGGCTACAATCACAATCCTACTCAAATGTATCTAGAAACTAAGATACTAAAAATTAAGAAAATCGTAAGGGATCCGTGGTCTTGTCGCCGCCCACAAATCTCTTCCTCTAGTTCTTCGATCCCCGATGTCTTCCTCCGATTTGATGATGATGTCTTCAAACTCTTAAACCCCTATTTATAACTATCATCACCTCCAAAACGCGTCTCGGAATTAGGTTGGGAACAAAGCTCCAAAACGCCTAACCGCGCCAAACATCAAAACCGCCCGTGGGCCGCGGCTCACTTAACCGTGTCGCGGCTCACGTTGTTCGGGCCATACTGGCGCTATTTTTCCTCCCGGGCCGCGGCCAAGATCCTTGTGCCGCGACAGGCGCCTCGCCGACTTTCAGTCATTTACGTGTGCCGCGGCTCACTTGGTTCGTGCCGCGCCCTGTGCCAAAATCGCTGCTACCGCTTTTCGCTGCTCGAGCTTCCGGACTCCAATTTCCTGCCAAACATAGAAGAATAGTGCATTAAAAGCTCATTTAAGCAGATTTAGACCTCAAATGAATATAAATTAATGATAAATAAGCGTATAAAAATACGCCTAACACATAGTCTCCCTCTAAAATTCGCCCGGACCCCCGACATAATCATACCGGCTTATAATTCCATCTTATACATGTGTGCACTCCGCACATACCCGAACATATATTAGAATACAAATTATAAGACCCCTTAGCTCACATATTAGTTCCAATTACACAAAATGAATGGTGACACTAAAATCACCAATAACTTTGACCAAAGATAAAGGACCAAAATGATTATTTAGTCTTTTTTTTTGTTACTTCATTTTATCGGGTTATGCAATAACCCAATATCCCACGGTTGACACAGTCCAGTCCGGTTGAATGCCCGGTTGAAAGTGAGTAAAATGTTAAGAAGCAATGTTCTTGAAGAAACTTGTTCAAAAATAATTTATTTTTGCAACAGGCAGTCCCTGAAAGATGGCATTTGCATTCACAGCCCAATGCTCAAATTAGGTCTTCAACACAACTTGCTGCTCAGCAACAATTTGCTCTCTCTGTATGCAAAATGTTATGGAGCTGAACATGCACAATACATGTTCGACGAAATGCCGAGTAGAGATGTTGTGTCCTGGACTGGGGTTTTATCTGCTTACGTTAAAGATGGAAACCATGAGGAAGCCGTCAGATTCTTTCATTCGATGAGAGTTTCCGGTGAGAAACCAAATGAGTTCACGTTTTCGAACGTGCTAAGATCATGTTCGGCTTTAAGTAATCTTGGTCACTGCACTAAAGTTCATGCCTGCATAATAAAGCATGGTTTTCAGTCTAATCCAATTTTGTGTAGTAGTTTGATTGAACTGTATTCTAAATTGGGGTTTTCAGAAGAAGCGGTTGGGGTTTTCAACTGCATGGAAAACGGAGATACTGTTTCTTGGACCGCGATGATTTCTTCATTCGTGCAGTCTGGAAATCGAGTTCAAGCATTACGATACTTCATTCGTATGATAAAAGAAGGGCTTTTTCCGAACGAGTACACTTTTGTCAAACTTTTGAATGCTTGTAATTTCTTGGGAATCAATTACGGTAAATTAGTTCATGCCCAGTCGATAATCTGGGGTGTTGAGCTGAATCTTGTTTTGAAAACGGCTCTTGTCGACATGTACGCGAAGTGTCGGAAAATGGAAAACGCTGTGAAGGTCTTTGGGCAAACATCCGAACAAGACGTACAGTTATGGACAACGATAATCAGTGGCTTTAAACAAAATCTGAACTTCCTAGAGGATATAATCTCATTCACACAGATGGTGTGCAATAATAATATTGCCCCGAATAAGTACACTTACGCTGGAATCCTAAATGCATGCTCTTCGGCTCAAGCTTTGAGATTAGGAAAACAGATACACGCACAGATTATCAGGGCTGGTTTAGAGAATTATGTTTCCTTGGGGAATGCTCATTTAGATTTTTATGCCGAATGTTCGAATGCCGCAAAACATGTTACGCAAGTGATTGAGGAAATTACTCAACTAAATGTCGCCTCTTGACCACTTTCATTTTTGGTTTGTCTGCAAATGGTCTTAGACACGAGTGTTTTCATGCTTCTTGAGAGGCGGGTCGTGGGCCATCAACCGAATTCTTTTACTCTCTCTAAAATCCTTCAGGCTTGTGCCACAACACAATCCCCTATAGGAACGAGAAAGATTCATGGCTTCATTATTAAAACTAATGCATGTGATGATATAATTGTTGGAAATGCTCTTGTTGATGCTTATGCAGGGCTGCAAATGGTGGACTGTGCTCTGAGTTTAGCGCGTTAATGAGTAATAAAACGCTAGACGCATACGATTCTTGCCTCAAAACTGAATCAAATAGGACGATATAAACTGACATTAGAAATCATCGATCGCTTGCGTGATGACGGTTTAAAGATCGATGGCTACATCATATCGAGTCTCTTATCAGCTTGTGCGAATTTATGTGCTGCGAAAACTGGAAAGCAGCTCCATTGCTATTCCATTGTATCTGGCTTTGTGAAATATATATCGGTTTCGAATGGTTTAGTCGATTTCTATGGAAAATGTCGATATATCCAGGATGCCAACAAAGCGTTCAGCGAAATATTCAAACCAGACGCTGCTTCTTGGAACAGTTTGATCTATACATATGCTCTAAACGGACATGTCACATCCTCTCTCTCAACCCTCGAAGACATGAGATTAGCTGGTATCAGTGCCGATTCTCACACGCTCGGCAGTTTTATTCGCCTGTGATAATGGTGGTTTGGTAGATATGGGTGTTGAATATTTTCATTCTTTGAGAGAATTATACAGCATAGAGCCGCAAGTGTATCACTATAACTTGTTGGTTGACCTTCTTGGAAAGGCTGGCAGGTTAGAGGAGGCTGTGAGCTTGCTGAGATTTTTGCCTTTCGGTCCTAATAATGCGTCGGTGTATAAGAGGCTGTTATGTGCCTGCAAATTGCATGGGAATATGATTCTTGGTGAAGAAATGGCAAGGCAAGGGCTTGAACATGACCCTTTTGATTTGGAATTTTATGATATTCTTGCGAGTATATATGACGGGTCCGCCGGCCGGATTTAGGGGATAATATCCGCAGAGTAATGAAGGAGGGTGGTTTAAAGAAGACATTGGTTTGTAGTATGGCTGCAAATTGCTTATAGCAGCAGCTTTCACGTATGAAATAAGAGGTTCTAAGTTCAAATGTGTAAATGCGATTTTTGTGTTACAAAGCTTTGGGTTGAAGATACGATTAAACTACCAAAACTCTTTTTTTTTTTTTTTTTTTTAATAATGATCCCTTTTCTCCTTGTTGTGCGGCAATTAATACGCCGATGGCGATCGGCATAATGGTCCGAGAGCCAACCATAAAGACATAAGTCGGGCAAACACCCAAGAGTTTGCACCCACGCGATCGCTTTTGGTATCCGCGATCATCTACGATGTCCGACCATAGACGATCGTCTCGTGCCACGTATGAATCCAACATCCACAAAGTCGTCAAGACCGAATCTGACGGAGACCCACGTGCAGATCCACAAAAGGCGCCGCAAGATAAGACCTGACCCCACTGTCACCTACCTCACCTACCGACAGCCCGCCGAAAGGTACAAAGTGGGTCCTCCTGCAGACGACTCAGACGCGTGCAGCTTCTCATCGGCCGCACAATGGCAACAAGAAATTTCTGACTTTAAGGAAACAAATTTCACGTGATAGACGATCGCCCACATTATTCTAATATAGAATACGGCTGGCCGCTCGCGATCGCCGAGGAGGACCCAACAACCTTGTCTCCCTATAAATAGCAAAGCTTACAACAGGGCATAGAATAATCGTGAATACAAGAAAACGCACAGAGAGAGGATAAAGACTCATCCGGCAATTACTTACACATTCATAGTGATATTCATACACACTTACGTAACATCTAAAGCAAGAACACACAGAGCTTCATATCCGGTTCTTCCTAAGAATCTTCACGCCTACAGCTAAGATAACTAGAAGTCTTTACACTCATTGTAATAGATTCTAACATTAATATTTGTACTCCAAAGTATCTATATTAATAACATCTCGCGAGAGCATTCAAGCCCGGGATTAACAACACCGGCAAATCTTGTGTTATTTATTTTCCCACTAAGTGTTCTCGCATTTGTTTGTTACTCGACCATTCCAGCAATATCATCTCCGAATAATATTTTGGGTAACAACAATTGGCGCTAGAAGAAGGGGATCTAACCTTCATTTTTATTCCGACCGTCTCGAAGAACACTCACTGTTCTCCGGACATATACTTGAAGAAACACTCACTGTTCTTCAAAGAAAAGCCTTCAAACATGACATCTCGCCACGAATTCCAAAAGAGCCACCTCGCGATCCGCCGGAAATCTCATTCCGGCCTGCACCAAATCCCACTTACGGCGGAAGGTGACCGCGCGACGCTAGACTCTCACTCCCGCCCCGAGGGACGCTCCTAGCCTCTCACTCGACCGGGCCTGCATCACGAAGCATTGAGGAGGCTATAGCCATCCTCGCAGAGCGATGGAGGGCATGCGACTCGCCCACCATCACTCCACAACCATCCGCCGAGCAGCAAGCTAAGCTCAAGGGGATATATGTTGAGAAATCGGCAGAAGCCCCAAGCCGCAGGAAAAGGCTCTCGTAAGGCGAGATGATTCCGTCTTCACCCGCCTAGGAGCGATCCTCATGGCGACCCGGCACTCGCCCTAGCCGGAGACACGGAGTCCGAACTGCTACTGGAGTTCGGCATATCCGACTCCCGAAGACAACCCGATCAACGGCCTCACTCGCCCAAGAAATGAGCCCGCCGGCAGAACTCGCCACCTACCATGGGGCCAGAGATCGCACACGATCGCTTGGCTCTCTCCGAGAGTCAATCAAGCAATAAAGCACGGCGATGGCCGCCATGCAGCCACTGATTTAAATGAAGGCGCTCCTAGAAATCGGGCAGCGCCAAGAGAACGATCGCTGACCGAGTGAGCCACTCGCGGTCCAGATCGAACTCGCCTGGGCTTCAACCGAAGATCGCTCCTCAAACACCTCTATACGAGGAGATCGGATCTTGAGACCCACTTGAGCAAATTCCTGATTTACATGACCAAATGTGGAGCATCTGACGCGACGGTGCCGAATGTTCCCATTAACATTGGGCGATCTCGCCCATAGTGGTACATCTCACTACCACCTCGCTCAATCAATTGTTTCGAGAAGCCGCGAACGACTTCACGCCGCACTTCGCCGCCAAAGTTGCTCTGCCGTAGGTCCCCACCGCATGATGAAAATCAGCAGGGGAAGAACGAGCGATGAAGATTACATCGATCGGCGGATGAAATAGTCCTCACCGGCGAGCCCATTAGCGACGAGCTCGCCTCTCGCTCGGTCCCGGGAGGATTCTACGCCACTCGCCCATGTTCAGCACTTTACAAAGGACATCCCCGACCTACGCGATCTTCCGCGCAGTGGCCGCTGATTTCCCGGCCAGCAGAGGATGGTCACCCTCCGCTTGGGCGAGGGATCTCACGAGAAGGTAAGACGCCATCCCACATCCAAAAGAAGGCGGCCGCTAAGCCCAAAAAGGCGGTCGCAGCCGCCCGGGAGTTCAAAGCCTTCGAGGATGTGGAAGTTCACCTCCTCCACAACCTCAATCTATCTCCTACCCACATCTTTAATGCCATCAAGGGGCACGAGTGGCTCAACAAACCAAAGCCAATAAGGGACAACGGCCATCTAGACCGCAGAAATTCTCAGGCCTACTATAAAAGTCCCGCCACAACACTGGGCAGAGTCGCGACCTCCTCGCATAACTCGAGATTGTTTGAGGAAGGCAAATCGATAGCTTGGTTACCAAGCCGAGCCCCGAGCAGAGGACTGGGGCGCGAATGCCGACAGAACGACGGATCCTCCAAATCCGGCCTCCAGATCGAGCGTAACGAGCCGCAGTATTCGACGAATCAATCCATCCGATCAACCCTAGCGGCTTGATCAACATGCTCCAGGCGGGAGGTGGAAACCTCAGGGGCCTTTCCCCTGTTTCCACTTTGTCAAACAGAAAGCGGAAGGCCGAACTGAGGGCGTTCGCCGGGGTCCATGTCGTGGTCCCACCAGAGCCGACCATCTTCAAAGACGCGCTCATCACCTTCCCCAACAAGGATAGGGAGGGATTGCAGGCCCCAAAGAGGATGCATTGGTGATCTCTCGCATGTACCCTTGGGAAAATGGTCGATCGCGTGTCAAGTTGACAACGGAGCTTTTGCAATATCATGTTCAAATCGCTTTGACCACCTCTAACCTAACCAAGTTCATCAAGCCACCGACACCGTGCTCCAAGGATTCTAGGCGACACACAGCCCAAGCCTATGGGAGGATCAAGCTCTTTGTCGAGCTATCATGCCGCTACGATCCCAAGGTTAGATTACTAGAACCTAAACTTTGTAATCAAAGATAAGCCCAACATCTATAATGGGTTCCTAGGTCGTCCATTTCTAGAAACCTTCGAGGCTCGCCTTCTCTTTCTTTCATTGTATCAAATTTCCCACTACCGATAGAACGGCCTGTGACTGTAAGAGGAGACCAATTAACGGCTAAGAGATGTTTGAATTACTCATGTGTCGTAACTTCTTTCAATACTTCCCATGTCAGGTGTAACATTGAAACGATCGACAATCAACCCATGGAGATCGACGAGTTGCCAAGCGCATCGCATCCTCGACTCGCAGGACGGCATCTCACAACGATTGACGGACGACATCGAGCCAAGGATCGGTTTCGAGCCAAGCCTCGACATCGATCCCGTGATCGAGTCCGAAATCGCTCCAAACGAGAGGCAACCGCCCCCATCAAGAGTTGGAAAATATAACGATAGATCCGGCCGCCTGAGCGGAGGTACAGACGGCACAAGCGCCGACCTCAAATTAAAGGAGGATCTCGATCAATTTACTACGTAAGAACATCGGAGTCTTTGCCCGTCACATCAAGATATGGTTGGCATAAGTCCGTAACACGCTGCTACTATCTAAAGATCGACCGGCAAGGAAGCCTTCACCTAAACGTAGGAAATTCGGTCCCGATAAGTACGCAGCCCGACATAGAAGTCAAAAGCTACTCGATAACAAAATTATCTGGTAGCTACATACGAACCACAGTGGTCGACAACGCGGTACTCGCCAAAAGCCGAACACCATGGAGGTTATGCATCGACTTCACCGACCTCAAAGCGCATGTCCAAAAACCACTTTCCGATGCCTCATATTGATCACTTGGTCGATAGTACAAAGAAAGTTGCGAAATGATGTCGCTCATGGATGCCTTCACGGATACCATCAAATCCCAATGGCGGAGAAAGACATAAAGCACACATCGTTCCACATGGAAAAAGACATATACTTTTGGGTCCGAATGCCGTTTGGTTTGAAGAATGCAGGGGCGACCTACCAACGGCTAGTCAATGGGATGTTCGCCAACCAGATCGGCAAGACCATGGAGGTCTACATCGACGACATTGTGGTCAAAATCCTCAAAAAGGAAGATCACCTCAATGACCTAGACGTTCGCCATCCTCGAAAAGTTCAATATAAAGCTTAACCCCAAGAAATGCAACTTCGGGGTGAGCTCCGGAAAATTCCTGGGGCACATCGTGAGCCAAAGAGGAATCGAGGCGAACCCCACTAAAATCCGTGCGATCCTCGACATGTAGGAACCGCGAATGTCAAATAGGTGCAACGCCTCACAAAGTTGTCTAGCCGCCTCAACCGTTTCATATCTCGACTGGGATAAAAGCAATCCATTATTTGCGACTATAAAGAACAAGAAGTTCGCATGGACAAAGGAGAGTCAAATAAAGATTCACCAAAATTAAGGAGTATCTATCTAACCCCCAGATCTTCGCGAAGCCGATCCCCAGTGAAAAGTTGTTCCTTTACCTCGCGGCCTGAGGTCGCGCTGAGTGCCGTTCTAGTGCGAGCAGAGGGGCAAGTCCACTTGCCGATCTACTTCTAGCCAAGCGCTCCATGACGCGGAAACGCAATACAAACCTCTCGAGAAGATCGCCACGCCTAGTCATGAGTGTTCGCAAGCTAAGGGCCTACTTCTTCGAACATCAAGTGGAGGTTTTGACAACTCTCCCCTTAAGGCAAGTCCCGCACCGGCCGCACACTAACCGCGACTCCTCAAGTGGTCACTAGAGATCGCCTAATACGGTATCACGTACGCCCGCACGGCGATCAAAAGCCAGCTCGACGGAGTTCGTGGTGGAATTAACATTCCTCACAACCGACCCAGTCGGCCGCCCGCTTGGAAGTTGTATGTGGATGGCTCGGCAACCAACTCGCGAGCAAGGCAGGAATTGTCCTCACCAGCCCCGACGGGAAAAGTTTCACAAATGCTATGCTTCGGGTTTCTGCAACCAATAATGAAGCCGAGTATGAAGCCTTGGTAGGCGGGCTCGATCCGGCCCTCGCCCTAGATGTTCGCCGCTCCATATCTTCATGGACTCCTCTTGGTCGTGAACCAAGTCAAGGGAGAATATGAGGCGCGCGCGAATGATGGTCAAATACCAAGAGTTGGTCGCGAAATGTGCACGAAATTTGAGGAAGTGCTAATCGAACAAGTCCCGATAGAGCAAAATTCCCAAGCCGACGCCCTATCCAAACCGGCATCATCGATGGGCGGCCGATTTCTAACATCCAAACCCCAAAATCAAGAAAGCCGCGATCGATGTAAACCTGATTACCACGGCCACCGTCGCCGAGGAGAACCGATGACACCTTTCATTAAATACTTAAAGGACGGGACGGTCCCCGACAACCGTATCAAAGCTCGCCAACTTCACTCCGTGAAACCGTATACACCCTATCGACGACCGCTTTACAAGCGAAGCCACCCTTCCTCCTCAAGTGCATTACGCCGAGGAAGGCCACTGCTTTAGCCGAGATCCATGACGGATCTCGTGGAAATCATGCCGAGGCCGAGCTCTCATCCACAAAACAACCAGCAAGGTTTTTGGCCGGCCTTCGCCGTAAAGATGCAATCGCCTATGCCAGATGGTGTCACAGATGTCAAGTGATGGGCCCAAACATCAAGCTCTCCCCCGAGCAACTCACTTCTATGTACAGCCCATGGCCGTTCGCCCAATGGGGCATCGACCTCATCGGTCCTTTGCCGAACGACACCAGGGGGTTGTAAATTTGCCATCGTATGGTCGATTACTTCACAAAATGGGTTGAGGCCGAGCCGCCAACAAGATCGCCAAGAGCAAGTAATCAAATTCATTTGGAATAACATCATATGCCGGTTCGGCTACCCCAGCTATAATCTCCGACAACGGAAACAGCTCGACGGCTTGAAGTCATGCAATTCTCGAGAAATGGGGAATCAAGAAATTGTTCTCGCCCTTACCACCCTCGCATTTAACGGGCAGTAGAGGTCAGAAACAAGATCCTCAAACACACAATCAAAGCAAGACTCAATCCAAGCAAGGACGATGGGCGAGCGAACTCCTGATGTTTTGTGGTCCTACCGAACGACAACCCGAAACTCAACCGGTGAAACCCCATTCGCCCTCGCCTAACATAATGTGATCCCTTCGTAGATCGCCGTCTCAGCCACGGAACTGAACAAGAGATGACGACGACAACGACGAGCCCGACGAATCGATTTAGACATGCCGAAGAACGGCGGTTGGCCTCAAATGAAGAACACAATCCACAAAAGGAGATCCGAGAAGTTCTTCAATTCAAGGTCAAGGAAAGACAGCTTCTAAGTAGGCGACCTAGTCCTCAAAAAGGTCCATGCTCACACAGGAGTCTTTGGCCCGACTGGGAAGGCCCCTTCAGATATCTAAGTGGCTAACTAGGGAGCCTACGAACTTGAACACCCCGACGGCACTGACCAATATCCCTCGAACGCCGTACATTTGAAGAAATACTATCAAAGGAGAACTTTGTACTCGCCTCAGCTTACACAATGTACAAAGAATATAATGAGATTTTCCTATCTTATCTATATGATTCGCCTCGACGAATACGATCAACTAAAAAGAGGACGACTCACTCGCCTCTACAAGAGGTCATCGTCTAAACCCGACAGCACCTATGCAAGCGATCGCCCTCCAAGCACAACGATACCGCCGAGGGTCGCCATCTAACATGGCGATCCGAGGTAGAAAAGTGCGCCGTGGTCCTGGATGTCGACGAACCGACAGCCTTCATCCATGCCAGTTCCTTTCGGCCGCAATCGCCGCCCTTCGCTTAGATACGAGGCGAGCGTAGCCGAAGGACCCTCCAATTAAAACAGGGACACGCCGCACGCCTCAAAAGTACATCATCTAACATGATGTACCTTGACAAGGCGACGCTGTCCCTACCTCATCACAACATATAGCCGAGGGTCGCCATCTAACATGCCGACCCGAGGTAGAAGAGTGCTAACAAGCCACCGACGTGGATTCGAATAAACCGACGACGCCCCGTGCAAGGATTCCTCCGCACTAGACCGCCGCCTTCATTTAATACAAGGCGGCGCAACCCAACTGAGGGCCCTAACAATAAAGTGAGTCGCGGACATACCAAATGGATGGAATGTCCTCGCACATAAAGACACTATAAGGAGGTCGGCCCATCGAACTCGGCGATCGCGCACCTCCGCCCTCCTCAAAGAATCGACAAAACTCAAGATAGCTCGTCTAACATACTATTTTCGCTCCTTTACTTACACTAAGTTAACAAAAACAATGGGCAAAGTGGAGCTATTCCTTAAATACGATCTTAAGGAAGTGACCATACACTATCGGCTTAGTTCAAACACACACATGACGATAGGTTTTGTACAAGAAATTTACAATTAAGAATTTCAATGTATGTCAATACATTCGGATCCATTCAACATTCAAAACACTAATCAAGAACAAAACATCATGATGCAAACACTTGTATAAATTCACATGCAAAAATTCAGAGACGATAGTACTCATAAAGAATCTGATACAAATAAAGTAGTATTTTATTCAATCAGAAAAGTTCGTACAATAAAAGCCCGAAGGCAATACAAGAGAAAGCAGAAAATTACAAAGCGAAGGAAGATAAAATCGCCAGCTCCCCACTGGTCTTCGCCCCAGTGGCGGATCGGCACGCGCTCCTCATCGGCCTCTGGGTAAATGAGCCGAAAGGATACCAACTCAAGTCGATCCCCAAGTCGGTGAGGTCGAGGATCGGCAGGGAAAATTCTGATGCAAAGGGTGCTCGAGTACGTAGGCCTCAAGCTCTCCATCATAGATCGACCTCGATCCCTACCTTCGCGGCCTGACAACATCGACATAGGCCATATAGCAGGCGAACTCGCCGATGAGTGCCACATTAAGGTAGGATCGGCCTCGATCGCCTGATCTCGCCCTTTCAACCAAGTCGCCTTCTCAAGATCCGCTAGCTCGACCACCTTGGCGGCCGCTTCTCCTTTGCTTTCCACTCTCCTTCGCTTTCTACATTGCTGAGCCGATTCACTGCAGTTTTCAGCCTTGGCCGCCTCTTGCGAGGCCGAATGCGCCCGGCGAACTTCCGTCACTGTCGCGGAACCGATCGCCACCTCTCGACCGCTAAGCCTCGCTTCATCCGATCGAGGTCCCGCTGCCTGCTTGGCCGCCTCTAAGTATTCCTTCTCCATGGCCTCGATCCGGTTGGCGAAGTCGACGTTTTTGTTCCAAGCGGCCACGAGGTCTTGATGGAGGCGAGCATTAGAGGGTCGCCCTCGTAATCCTTAGCGGCTGGTGGCTATCGCCGCCGCCGAGAGTCAGGCGAGCGCCGCCGCATGGCATCTCTGCATCACGACGAGCGATCGTGACGAGGTCGGCCGTCTGTGCCTTAGGAAGAGAGGTGATGGCCCGGGAAACGCATTTAAGGGACATCGAGAGACTTATGCGGCGACTTGCTCGCCAAGAAATCTTAACCATCGGCGAGACATCCTGACGGCAAGACGGACCCGCAACACCAACAAAAAGAAACAAAGGAGTTAATATATGCCTTACAGATGGCCTAACTCGAAAAAATCATACCGCCTTACCTATCGACCACTCGGGTCGCGCCGAAGAAGGGCTTGCCCTGAGGAGTTTCGCCTTCGCGATCACCGCTGCTAATAAACCTGCCGAGGGCCTCGAGCCGACCTCCGCCATCTAACAAAGAGAGATAGGTGCCGCGGCAACCGGCAGCTCCAAAATGGAGACGTCGCCAAGCCAGCGCAGGACTCCTCCGGCCTCCGCCTCTTGCGGTTGCGCTGAGTTGCTCTTCCTCCCGAACTTCCACTCGACGACCGGCACCGTGCAGCCTCACCGCAGTGGACGGGATGAGACGCCGCCGCAGGGCACGACCCGCTTTCTTTCCCGATGAAGGTGACCTAATGCACGGGTTCGACATTGCGATCTCTTGCGTGGTTTGGCATAACGGGGGAAATGGATCTCACAAAGAAGAAATTCAAACAAAGTTAGACATCTACTTCAAATCGATTTATCGTCATACGTAAGAAAGGAAGTAAGACTTCATACCTGAACCTTCAGATGGCGAGGTAGCGAAACAATCGACCTCCCAACCGATGAAGTTCTTGATTAATCGAGCGAACGCAATGAAGGAGTCCGACAGATTTCGACTCCGCCTCCTACACGATCAAAAAATCGAAAGGAAGGTCGCAATCGCTGGAACAAGGGAGCCTCGCAAAAAGGAAACAAAATTAGATCACCAAGACGATCCGATCAAAGGGAGAGTTAAAAACCCTTACTGGATTCCTCTCCCGAAAATTCGTGGGGATCTCCAACTCTTCCTTCGCCTATCACTGACGCTAACCTCCACGCTCCGCCGACTCCAAAGACCATTTTGCCAAAGTCGCCCGAGTCTTGTTCGCACCCCGATGACCACTCTTCCCACGACCTTGAATGTGATAATCGCCGACCGACCCCTTCAAGGCAGCCTAGTTTGAAGACATAGTTCATTTCCATTGCAGTAAGGGAGACTTAACAATCGGTGACCGCCAAAAATTGTAAGAGGCCGATGATCTCGTATCCAGCGCTCGCGCCACTGAGCGGCGCCAAATTCCGTGCGATCAACAAATATGACACTGCGACAGTGGGGAACCGCAGCCGCCTCCATAATCATCTCATTAACGGCGACTGCACTGGAGGTTGATCGCACGCTCGCTCTCCGAGGGCACGTGCAACAGACGCCAGAGGGAATATGGAATTTCGCCCTCCAACACTAAATCTTTCTTGGTCGCCGAGCTCCGAATCACCAAGAGTCCACCGAGAAGGGTCACGTCTGAACACCGTCCGCCTCACAGTTCATAGGGGTGAGCGGCGAATAGCTCAAATCAAACCCTGACACGGTCCGCAATCCTCCATAAGACCGCGAAGTCCAAAGGCCCGCCGAAAACGCCGTGGTTGCTCCCGCATTGTAACACCCCAAGACATTCAGGCATATTACGCCGTGGACCTCACACTGTGGAATCCACTGTGCTAACGTACTAACAAGACATTCGACAAAGACAAACAATCATCAATAAGACGACAATTCATAAAAAGAATACAAACCGACAATTAACGCCCGACATTAAATCCATTTCCCAAAGCGGAACACGACATTAACAATTCAAACGGAAGTACTGAGTACTTAAACCAATTTTTATAATACAAAAATCCAAAACAATACGCCAACCATAATCGATGTAACAAAACACCAAGAATCGACCATCGACAATATCATGCTTGCCCATCATCCTCATACGGCTCTAGTGCTCGCTTGTCCCCACGATCAATACGAAATACAAAAAGTATTTCCCATTTAAGGGGTTAGCGACAACTGCTAGTGCAAGTACAATCCATTTGAACTACATTCTAATCGATGAATATATGCGCCAAAAGTCATTTTAGAAAACATTTTATATTCCGAATATTTACGATGCACAAGCACAAAACACATTTTCTCCAACCAAAACAATTCAAAGTTAACCTTGGTACGTGACTCACGGCCACTGCACTCTGCAGAGCCCCGCTGACATCCCCGGGTGGTTAACCACGCTCGTGATACGCACACACACGGCAATACGTATCCCTAGAGGCCCCGCTGACTGTCCCTAGGTGAACATACACATATCCTCCCACAACAACCACATATAGCCATAATTCAAATACTAGAACATGTAAACAAATGTAAAGTACTTGCCTTTGTGACATCTTCAAGGATCGGAAGTGAAAAACGACTACGGCATCCGAATGGAAAACGGCGTTCCTAAACGAAGAATTAATATAACTCAGTCCCAACGGACATCAATAATCGAATGGAATGCACCCATAACCCCGATTACAATACACGGCGATAGACGCTCAATCGAGCATGGGCGAGGGTTTACGCAAAATCTCTCCGCATCGATAATTCACTTGATTAAAATCAAGGAAAATGGATTCGAATCACCCAATAACCACAATCGGTAAGGAATATCATAACATAGTTGAGCAATTCCGAACTAATCCCTAGAATCCCGAAAACCCCAAATTCACAAGGTTAGGGTTCTTGAGGAAATACCTTGATTCCACTGATAGATGATGATAATGATTTAGATTGATCTCCTCGCACACAATAGTCAATCTCTAGAGGAAATCCACGATTGCTTCGACAAATCGCCCAAAGGTGCTCAAGAACGCCACGTCGCGAGAAGGGTTGAAGAAGAATGAAAAGAAACGACTGAGGTTAAGTCACATTTAAAAACGCCGACAATACATGACAAGTTAATACAAGTCGTTAACGATGTTATGATGGTTACGACGAATCCACATCAAGTTAACGACGTAACCAAATGTCTATCAATTGGGAAGGGTCATAACGCACGCATGGTCATGCATAACGACGTTATGCAGTGCACTCCCGACCGAACACACTCGCATACCGATTCAACGACGAACCACAACACGAGGATAGAATCAAAAGTGTAAATACGAGGTATTCATAACAACGAAACTGAGTGGTCGATAGTAAATGCACTTCCAACTACCGAGGAAATCCAAAATACGACAAGGAGATGAATTTCCCTAAACTTATAGAAATTACAAAATGGCCCAAGTGCCCGAAAATTACGAAACGATGTCGGATTTACAAACCAAAAGTCTCAACATGACAAACTCAACCATACGAACTTGTACAAACCAAGAAGCAACGAAACGAATGAGTTTTACGAGAATCGAACGCTCATACGGCAAAACATGCCAAAAATGAAATTACGTGAAAACATCACCAAACTCGTCCAAATGGAAAACTCCAAGAATAAAGTAGATTCAAAATGTCGAAACTGCTATAAGCGAGTCGATAAAAATACACATACACCAAAAATGGAAATCTAAAATGGAAAATTACTGATATTACATTCTCCTCTAAAATAAAGTTTCGTCCCGAAACTTAAGAATCGGGGTGTCTCGAATGCATATCCTCCTCTAACTCCCAAGTCGCTTCTTCTACTCCGTGTCTCGACTATCGCACCTTAACCAAAGGAATGGTTTTGAGACTTAACTTCTTGTATCGAAGCTACAAAATTCTTAACGGCCTCTCCTCAAACGAAACATCCTTCTTGATCTCCACGTCTCCAAAATCAATAATGTAGACGAAGTCCTAACATACTTCCTCACCGAGACGTGAAATACGCTATGAACATGACTCAACGACGAGGCAAAGCTCAACTGCATGCCAACTCACCGACTTTCCAATATCTCGGCGGCCCAATATACCCTGACCGAGCTTCCTCTTTTTCCCAAAACTAAAACTCCCTTCGTCGGGGATACCTCAATGTAACATGATCTCCCACCTCGAACTCCAGGTCGACGCCAACATCCGCATAAGACTTTGTCGACTCTGAGCAGCCAACATTCTCTTTCTAATCAACTCAACTTTCCCCCTCGCCTCTAACATGAGGTCCGGTTCTGCCAACTAGATCGGACGGCTCATCCTAACATATCGGCGATCGCAACGCCGCCATAAAGTGCCTCATACGGTGCCATCTTAATCGACGCGCGCCACTATTATTGTAAGTAAACTCAATTAAGGCCAAATGCTCATCCCAATCACTACTCCAGCCTAACGCACACGCTACAACAAATCCTCGAACGTCCAATGGTACGCTCGGATCGCCCATCAACTGGGATGGAACAAGGTGCTCAAACGTAATCGTGTCCCCAATGCTTTATGTACCGCCGCCAAAAATGCGATACAAATCGGCCATCTCTGTTCGAAATAATGGTCCTCAAGGCATTCATGAAGTCTCACTATCTCGCGCGATAAAAATACGAGCCAATTTTTCGACCCCAAGTTTCCTTGATGCTCAGAAATGCGCCGACTTAGTCGGCCGGTCTATAATCACCCACACCATATTCATACTAGGCTTCGTCCTCGGCAAACCCGTGACAAAATCCATAGAGATATCCTCCCACTTCCACTCCGGACAGAAGTGGTTTCAACAACCCGATCGCCGCTGATGCTCAATCTTGAGTTGTCGACAAGTCAAACACTTAGCCACAAACCGAACTACCTCATTCTTCATGTCGCTCCACCAAATTCTTCCTCAAATCTTTATACATTTTACTCGAGTCTTGGATGACCGAGTAAGGTGACGATGAGCCTCTCGCATAATACTCGCCTCAATTCCGAGTCGCTCGAACACACAACCGACCTCTAATCTCAACACTTCGCCCTCATGAATAACGAATCCCGGCTTTCCCTTCCCTACACTCTCTCAAGTCAATAAACATTGGGTCATCCAACTCGCCCCGATTTAATGTCATCGACTGTAGATGAAGAAATCTCAAGAGTATGCAATCGCTCGAACTCTCGGCTGCACAATCTCAATGCTCAACCTCATAAACTTCGCAAGTCCCGACTGGGCCGTAGTGACTCAAGTGCCCGAAGCGATACCGATTTCCGCCTCAAGGCATCCACTACATTAGCCTTGCCTGATGATAAAGGATTTCAAGATCGTAATCCTTAATCAACTCCAACCATCTCCTCTGCCTCATATTAAGCTCTTTCACGTAAAAATGTACTTCGTGCTCTTGTGATCGGTGAAAATCACACGACGAGCCGTACAAGTAATGACGCCGCATCTTCAATGCATATACAATCGCGCCAACTCAAGATCATGCGTAGGTAACTCAACTCGTACGGCTTCAACTAACGGAAGCATAGGCAATCGTCCTCCCGTGCCGCATAAGTACACATCCGAGCCCTTGGCACGAAGCATCACTAAAATCGAGAAACCTCATTACCACTCTGAAAGCTAAAACAGAGCGCTGCCAACCGCTTCTTCAACTCTCAAAACTATTCTCGCCTCTCATCGGTCCACACAAACTTCTCTCGACTTCGTAATAACTGAGTCCGGGCGAGCGAGCTTAGAGAACCCTCGACGAATCTACTGTAATACCCGCTAATCCTAAAACCGTGGACCTCTTCACGTTCGGGCGGTGCCCAATCCAAAGATCGCCTCTACCTTATGTGGGTCCACACGAACGCCCTGGCCGAGATCACATGACCGAGAAACATAACCTCCCGTAATTAAAATCACACTTTGAGAACTTCTGCAAAAGATGCCGAGTTCTCAAAATGTCTAACACGATATGTAAATGATGGGCATGCTCCTCCTCGCTCCCGAGTAAATCGTAATATCGTCGATAAAGACGACTACACATTTATCGAGGTACTCGATAAAGACTTTGTTCATAAGTCAGTATGAACACGGCTCGGGCGCTGGTTAGCCCAAAAGGCATAACCACAAACTCGTAGTGACCGATCTCGTCCGAAAGGCCGCTTCGGAATGCCTGTATCCTTCACTCTGAGTCGATAATACCCCGATCTCAAATCAATCTTGGAAAATACAAATGCTTCTGCAATCGATCAAACAGATCATCAATCCTGAGCGGATACTTGTTTTTGATGGTCACTTTGTTCAACTCTGTAGTCGATACACAAACGAAGTGACCCATCCTTCTTCTTCACAACAAGACCGGTGCGCCTACAAGGTGAAGCGCTGGCCGAATATATCCTATGTCTAGCAATCCTCCCAATCAAGCTTCTTCAACTCAAGATCTCGGCAGCGCCATGCTGTATGGCGTCTTAGACATTCAGATATATTACACCGGGACCCTACACTGTGGAATCCACCTGCTAACGTACTCAACAAGACATTCGACAAAGACAAACAACCATCAATAAGACGACAATTCATAATAAGAATACAAACCGACAATTAACGCTCGACATTAAATCCATTTCCCAAAGCGGAACACTTACATTAATAATTCAAACGGAAGTACTGAGTACTTAAACCAATTTTTATAATACAAAAATCCTAAAACAATACGCCAACCATAATCGACAGAACAAAACACCAAGAATCGACCACTGACAATATCATGCTTGCCCATCATCCTCATACGGCTCGAGTGCTCGCTTGTCCCCACGATCAATACCTAAAATACAAAAAGTATTTCCCATTTAAGGGGTTATCGACAATCACTAGTGCAAGTACAATCCATTTGAACTACATTCTAATCGGGATGAATATATGTGCCAAAAGTCATTTTAGAAAACATTTTATATTCTCAAATATTTACGATGCACAAGCACAAAACACATTTTCTCCAACCAAAACAATTCAAAGTTAACCTTGGTACGTGACTCACGCCACTGCACTTCGCAGAGAGCCCCGCTGACATCCCCGGGTGGTTAACCAAGCCTGTGATACACACACACACACGACAACACGTATCCCTAGAGGCCCTGGCTGACCGCCCTAGGTGAACATACACATATCCTCCCACAACAACCGCATATAGCCATAATTCAAATACTAGAACATGTAAACAAATGTAAAGTACTTGCCTTTGTGACATTTTCAAGGATCGAAGTGAAAACGACTACGCGATCCGAATGGAAAACGGCGGTTCTTAAACGAAGAATTAATATAACTCACCCCAACGGACATCAATAATCTAATGGAATGCACCCATAACCCCGATTACAATACACGGCGATAGACGTTCAATCGATACGCGAGGATTTACGCAAAATCTCTCCGTATTGATAATTCACGATTAAAATCAAGGAAAATGGATTGGAATCACCCAATAACCACAATCGGTAAGGAATATCATAACATAGTTGAACAATTGAACTAACCCTAGAACCTCAAAACCCAAATTCGACAAGGTTAGGGTTCTTGAGGAAATACCTTGATTCGATTGACAAGATGATGATAATGTTGTAGATTGATCTCCCTTGGCACACAATAGTCAATCTCTAGAGGAAATCCACGGATTGCCCTGACAAATCGCCCAAATGTGCTCAAGAACGCCACGCCGCGAGAAGGGTTGAAGAAGAATGAAAAGAAACGATCGAGGTTAAGTCGATTTAAAAACGCCGACACACATGACGTACGTTAACACAAGCCGTTAACGCACGTTATGATGGTTACGCATCGTAACACCCCCAAATCCTATCAAGTTATTACAAAGGTCGCGGACCCTACGCCAGAGATCCACCAAAGTAACATGACTAAAATACATTAAATTAAACAACAAGGGAAAATCATAGTTCCTACCATGATATCCGGCACAATATTCCCATAAGGAATTTCAACGACAAAAGTGGCCTACATGGCCAAAATGAAATACAATAAGATCCACGAACATCCGTTTCGTGTAATACAACACGACAACAATCGACAAGACTGAGTACACTCCAACCGATCGACCAACAATGAACAACTCGACTAGTATCGATCGATGCCTCGCCGCCACCGCCATGCCCCCGTGCCTCAACTCTCTCTCGCAAGCACCTAAAACATGAAAACATGTTCCGCCACTTACTGGTCGCCATCCAGATAATGAACATCAAATACATGTATAACATGATATGCATCCAAAGGCGTAATGAAACTAAGATAATGATGATAATAATACGAGATGCTCACAAACCAAGGTAAAAACCGAGCATTCGTGGAAATACTATGCCCACGGCATACTATTAATACTGCTCGAGTGTTAGAACATAAGTGCCCAACGCGAATCATAATCATGTATCACCACAATGAATTACACGACATGAACCAAACCGTAACAGGATTAAATATGAATCACAATGCCCTGAGGCTCCAATGAAATTAACAAGACAATCATAAGGCCTAAAAACCAAAACCACAAATATCACAATCACATGAAGTCAAACAATTAAGTCAAGTATTGATTAGGTCGAAGCCACGCATGAAAGCCGATCACAATTAGGGGCGGCCACGCATGAAAGCCGATCACAATTAGGGTCGGCCACTGCATGAAAGCCGATCACAATTAGTGGCGGCCACGATGAAAGCCGTATCACAATTAGGGGCTACCGCATGAAAGCCGATTACAATTAGGCCAAGCCACTGCATGAAAGCGGTATCACAATTAGGCCGGCCACGCATGAAAGCCGTGATCACAATTAGTGATGGTATGCCGCTTGAGTCGCCAAGACCATCCTCGATACCCCAACTCAACACCTCGATTGCCTTAGAACGGCTAACCGATGACAATGATGCAATGGATGATTCCATGAATGCTTGAGCACTTCGATTTCCTTATAATGGCTAATCGATATGAACGATATGATGAATGATCAATACCTCATTGTCTTAGACGGTCAATCGATACAATGATATAGTGAATGATTCAATATTTCATTGTCGCGAACGGCAATTCGATAACAATGATATGAAGGATGCCTCGGTACCTTTAATCTACACGACGACGAAGGTGAGAAATGAATAAGCCAATGCCTTTAATCGCGTGTACAGCTTAATGACAATCCAAAAAGGAATAATAATAAATATTCGGGCAAAATTGCCGAAGGTATCGATTTTATCCATCTCTTAATATCAATGAATTCATGAAGAGACTAAGTCTCTAATGATACAACACATTTATACACATATATGATGACATTAATCTCATCAATTAGTACAAGTATAAAACTTGCCTCAAACCGAAGGCTAGAAGGTACTTCACGATCAACGCCCCACGAAATTATCGGCCGCTTCGAACAACCTTGAACAACATAAATACCAACAATTCTCTTAATACACTAATCAAGCATGATCACAACCAACCCAAAAGTCGATACAACAATACCCAAACTCATCAAGCATTAAATAAACGCCGTTGTAAACAATCTCCAATTGTTTACAACCAAAACTCAATTACATCCGAAACCAACTTCCAATGAATGATTCAAACCTACAAAACCCCATGAATACTATCATTAATCCAAAATGAATATCCGAAAACGTGATTATACCCATAATTAATCAAACCCCCAATTTCAACTCGATATTCAAAGTGTTCTTGAATAATCCTCAATAATCCAATGAATCCTTATATAAACTCATAATCATATACATGTCCCTTCATATAAAATGATTATAACGCCCAAAACATCATATCTCAACATAGAATCGACATCCAAGGTGTTGAAGAATATTACCTTTGAAGATCCAAGCACTTTAATCCGAAGAACACGCGTAAATTGATTATCCGGGCTTCACGATCGAAAGGAGATGAAGAAAACCAAACACCCAAATGATTTGTGAAGGAAAACCTTCCTCAAGCTTACTCTCTCGCTGAAGGTGAAGAAAAGGGAAAATGGCTGAAATGTCAAAAACGAATTTAAGGGAGTTGACCGTCACGACACTACCTGCCGATCGGGCACGGCCGTGTCGCATACCGGGCCGACGCTGGTCGATAGAGGACTCGACCGTGTCCTCGCATGACACGGTCGCGGGCGCCGGGAGGGCCTCCCGACAAGGACTCGTCCGACAAATGACTCGCAGATGACTCCGGACTGCGCTGCACGACACGGTCTGGCGTGACGGCAACCGCTCGGCTTATCCGGAGTGGTTCGACTTGGCGTGCGCTGACGACACGGGGTCCCGAGGCGTATACTTCGCACTTTCCGACGAGCAAGACGGCGCGGTGTCGGACGACACGCCGAGTTCGCTCGGCAAAGGATCGCCAAAACCGAAAATGAGCGTTGAGCTAAAACGACTATAACTCTCTCTCGTCCGACTACGATTGACTCCACCGCTCAACTATTGAGCAACTCGATTCTCTATAATATTGCAAGATTTAGAATTTTTGGAGTTACTAAAAATTAATGGTGATCTAACAAAGTCGAACTCATATGAGGAAAGTTAAAACAATGAACAATAACGATACACAACTCGAAGTTTTTCCCGAATTCAGAACACGGTGAATGAATATGATTGATGAATGATTATAAATGAGTGAAAATCCACCGAGTGACAATCACCAAATGAAATTATCAATGATAATGATCGAATTACAACCGGTATTACATACACTTCTTAAAAGAGTTTCGTCTCAAACTAATGGTCAAACAACTCGGATAATTCTCCCGCATACTATCCTCTGCTTCCCAAGTAGCCTCTTCGACTCCGTGTCTAGACCACTCGAATCTTGACCAAAGGAATCGACTTATTCTTCAACTGCTTGATTCGCCGCCCAACACTCGCACAGACGCTCCTCGTACGAATGATCATCCGCGATCTCGATTCGCCGAACCGAAGTATGTGACTGGCCTGCAACATACTTCCGCAATCGAGAGACGTGAAACACATTATGAATTCGCCCAATGTCGTGAGGCAAAAAAAAAAAAAGCCAATCGATAAGCTAACTCGCCTACTCGATCCAGTAGTAAAATTTCAAACGTCCAATGAATCTCGGACTCAACTTCCCGTCTTCCGAAACGGAAAATACCTCGACTTGGTACCTCAACGATTAGAGGTATATCCGACGATGAACTCGCCGCTAACTATGATCTCATAAGGTCACGAGAATGAAAGTGACTAAAATGAATGATGAATGATAATTGACTATAAATCCACTCAGATTAAGAATGGCTCACCAAGGTGAATTAATAACGCTATGAGTGATAGTTCAAGTGAAAATTATCGAACCGCTGTTCCTCGTGAATTAAATGATTAATTTCATGATGACAAGTCTCAACATGATTGATATATGATGAATGACTTAAGTGAATGAATGAACGATAATGAAATGAATGATTATCCTATTACCGAACAAGAATTAACTTGCTCAAAACCGTGACGGATGTCATATTGTATCACAAAGTAAAGTAAACAATGAACTCCTTTTGCCGTTCGAGATGAAGATGATCTTCCAGCCACGAAGACGACTCAAAACGATCCTCGACGCTTCTGAGTCCGATGTTCCTCGATGCCTCTTTCCATACCGAGGCAAGTGTGAAAGTCACGTGATAATTACAGATCTCGTATGAAGATCGATTATGATTATGAGACTAATGATAACAATGAGCATACACGCTCTAACACAATGAATGCATTAATAATGCGTAAAATGATCGTCCACATGACACCTAATATGATGAGATCGCATGAAAGATCAAATGAGGTAACATGATTACCCCGATGAAATTTCGAAATGATTACCTTGAAACAAGTTAACAAGGTTGAAATTCTAATCCACAAGATCAACAACTCGAACAATGACGGACTGATGATTAATGAATCGGACTGAGCAAATGAGTGAGTGATGAACGAATTCAACTAAGCAAATGATTGAATAAGCGATTAATGATTAACTCGAGTAAATGAGATCGACCGAGTGGGAAGAATGAATTTCAATCGAGTAATGAGGATTGACTGAGTGATGAATGAATTAATTTGAGCAAATGAGATTGACTGGGTGATGAATGAATTAATCAATAATGAGATTGAGTGGAAAGTACCGTAATGAATTACTTGAGTAATGAGATTGATCGAGTGGTGAATGAATTAACCGAGCTATGAGATTAACTGAGTGATTAATGAATTAACTGAACAATGAGATTAATCGAGTGATGAAATGAATTGATCCGAACAATGGGCAGATCGACTTGGTTGGATGAAGGAATTAACTCGAGTGATGAATGGAATTAATCGAAAGTGCGATGAAATCGAATTAACCGGAGTGATGAATGATATCGACCGAGTGATGAAATGAATTAACTTGAGTGATGAATGAATTATCCGAGTAATGATATCGATCGAGTGATTTGAACGAATTAACTCGAGTGGGATGAATGATATTGATCGGGAAAGGGGATGAATGAATTAACTGAAAGATGAATGATATTACTGGACTTGAGGCAGATGAATGAATAACCGAACGTATGAGATTAACAAAAGAGTGATGAATGAATTAACATGATCGACAAGATCAAAATGGTGATTGAGGATTATTAACCGTGAATGAGTTGATCTCTGAAGACTTACACAGGTCACACGTGCTCCAAAAACAATTAGGTCATGAATCAATCGTGAATACCTCAATATCACATATATGTTTCAACAAACATGGAAAAAATTACATAACATGATGAATATATGAACACAAAGAGAATCGAGTCCTTACTAATGTGTCATACGAAGCTTCCGAGGTCTCGCGATACTACTCTTCACCGACGCACGACTCGATGAATGAATGACCTATGCGCCGCACTAATATTACGACACTCACAAAACTCGACTGACTAGATTGTCATAACCCGACAATCCTACTCAGCTACCACGATTTTAGACCACACATAACTCACATCTCAGGTATTACACAACCTAAGTTGGCTCCGATACCATTTCTTGTAACACCCCCAAATCCTATTGGGTTATTACAGCTGCCGCTGTGGACCCCACGCCAGAGATCCACCAAAGTAATACGACTAAAATACATTAAATTAAAAACAACAAGTATGAAAATCATAGTGTCTTACCATGATATCCGACACAATATTCCGAAGTAAGGAATTTAACGACAAAAGTGGCCTACATGGCCAAAAATGAAATACAAAGATCCACGAACATCCGTTCGTAATACAACACGACAACAATCGATAAGACTGGAGTATGACTTAAATCACCGATCGATTAACAATGAACAACTCTTGACTAGTATCGCTCGTATGCCCTTTCGCGCGCCGCCATCGTCATGCCCCGTGCCTCAACTCTCTCCTCAGCACACCTAAAACATGAAAAACATGTTCCATTCGCCCACGGGTCGGGCCATCCGGATAATGAACATCAAATACATGTATAAACATGATATGCATCCAAAGGCGTAATGAAACGGTATAATGATGATAATAATACGAGATGCCTACAAACCAAGGTAAGAACCGAAAGCATTCGCGTGAAATACTATGCCCATGGCATACTATTAATACCTGCTCGGCTGAAAGTTAGAACATAAGTGCCTAACGGCGAATCATAATCACGTAATACCACAATGAATTACACGATACGAAACCAAACCAACATGGATTAAATATGAATCACAAATGCCCGGAGGCTCCAATGAAATTAACAAGACAATCATAAGGCCTAAAAACAGCCGAAAACTCACAAATATCACAATCACATAAGCCAAAACAAATTAAGTCGGGGTTATTGATTAGGGTCGGGGCCACATGTGATGAAAGCCGATCACAATTAGGGCCGGGCCACCTTTGATGAAAGCCGATATCACAATTAGGTTCGGCCACTGCATGAAAGCTCAGATTGCCAATTATGGTTTGGGTTACCGCATGAAAGCCGATCACAATTAGGGGGCCGGAAGCCACGCATGAAAGCCGGATTGCACAATTAGTGTTTAAGCCACGGGCATGAAAGCCGATTACAAATTAGGCTTGGCCACTGTGCATGAAAGCCGTATCGCTACACTAGGGGTCAAGCCACGGCATGAAAGCCGTGATCACAATTAGTGGATGGTATGCCGCCTTGAGTCGGCCAAAGACCATCCTCGATGGGGCCCCAACTCAACACCTCGATTGCCTTAGAACGGCTAACCGATGACAATGATGCATGGATGATTCCATGAATGCTTGAGCGCTTTCGATTTCCTTATAATGGCTAATCGATACGAACGATATGATTGAATGATTGATCATACCTCATCATTGCCTTAGAACCGCCAATCGATACAATGATATAGTGAATGATTGAATATTTCGATTTGTCTCGCGAATCCAATTCGATAACAACAATGATATGAAGGCGACGACGGCATCTTTAATTCGCTATCAAGACACATATGTGAGAAATGAATAAGCCAATGCCTTTAATCTACGTGTGGTATGCAGCTTTAATTGACAATCCAAAAGGAATAACAATAGTCATATTCTGGGGGCAAAATTGCCGAAAGGTATCGTATCGAACGATCTCTTTAATATCAATGAATTCATGAAGAGACTAAGTCTCGGAATGATACAACACATTTATATTACATATATGATGACATTAATCTTATGACTAGTACAAGTATAAAACTTGCCTCAAACCGGCTAACCGAAGAAGGTATCTACCCATCAACGCCCCATGAAATTATCGGCCGCTTCGAACAACCTTTGAAACAACATAAATACCAACAATTCTCTTAATACATAATTTTAAATCAAGCATGATCACAACCAACCTGGGGCAAAAGTCGGATACAACAATACCCAAACTCATCGGGGCATGAAACAACGCGCTTGTGAAACAATCTCCAATTTGCTTACAAATCAAAACTCAATTACATCCTAAAAACCAACTTCCAATGAATGATTCAAACCCACAAAACTCCCAAACGCTGAATACTATCAATAATCCAAAAATGAATATCCGAAAACGTGATTATAACCGACAATTAACCTAAAACTCCCTAATTTCAACTCGATATTCAAAGTAGTTCTTTAATAATCCTCAATAATCCAATTGAATCCTTATATAAACTCACAAATCATAGTATAATGTCCCTTCATATAA
>JAWKAU010000310.1:0-122000 GCA_033398695.1 Orobanche coerulescens
AGCAGGCCGACAAGGTCATAAACCAATTCAGAAACTAACGACAATCATATTACAATGACAACAATAAACTTGAACACAGAAAAGAATGACAACTCGATTTAATAAATGATATATACACCCATGCAAGGGTGAATACTCGAACGACAGAGAAATACCGACCAAAATGATACAAAAGAAAAGACTCTGACTCTGGTGTGATTAGCATCGTCGTCTTCCATCTCCTTCCAAGCCAATCCCGTGACTGCTCCCGAGCTGCCAAAACCTGAGCGCATAACAGGCACCCACCCCCCGAAAACTCGGGGGTTAGCAAACTGGAATTTTGCTAGTGCAAGTACATAATATACAAGATATACGAACAGTAACAACACAAAATTCAACCGCCGTGAAGCCTTAACACAAACCATACATTCCCACAGTCAGCACCGAATAACACTCGCATACACAAGGTGAAAGGTAATCACATAGTCATATTCTCCTTACGGAAAATAACATTCATGAAACTTTAAACGAGCCCAAGGAGTCAGGAAGATCCCTTTTGTAAAAAGGAAAAGTATTTTGATAAGATAGTTTGCAAACATTATTATTGACTCGGGCCGTTTAGGGGTTTTTAAAATCGAATGGGAATACTTTTGGAAATAATTTCAAAAGCTCTCGGGTCCTTGACCCAACATCTGGAAAACAATTACAAACGAAATCATTACAACATCTCACAGGGTTCTCAACCCAATCCAAATAACGTCATCACGAAATCAATCATCTCATCATTTCACAGGGTCCTCGACCCGATACACGGAATGGCACCACAATACAATCAAAGGCACAATCTCTTGTTCGACATATCCTGCTCAAGACCCCCGATCAATTAACACTCGGAGATTTCACAAACCTCCTTGGTTAATTAACCCTGATACCAAACGCTTTAAAAACAATTTGAAACAAGCTTTCAAAAACACGAATCGCGGACTATATCAAGACAAACATTTGAAAGTGAGTTGAAAGAATTTGAGATACGAACATCGTTCAGTAACGGGTCTCGGCTATCACTCAAATACCCGTAACCAATAAGCACACGGGCGCCTCCCTTGCGCACTGTGTACCGGCGTTCACTTCCATCATGTTGGCCGCTCCTTGAACATGTCACCGCACCGGCGTCACTCCCGCAAGAGCCGCCCCTTGCGCGCGCATTAGGTGACATCGGCGTTCACCACCCATATGGAGCCGCACATTGCAGCATACACCAGGCCGGAGTGCACGCCCGCCCTCGAGGTTCCCGGATACGACGTTTCTCACAACAAGTATCCACATTATCACAAACATCAAGCACATGAACAAACGTCACAACAATTTTCAACTCGGTACATCAAGTCACACAATTTCTCCGCCACCAGAACCACACAAGTAGACAGAAACAAGCACGTTATTAATCAACTCAATCACAATAAGCATTCAAGCATAACCAATCAACACCGCACATATATCGCTATATTGCGACTCAACCAAATATATATATTTATATTATAGGTATATAGATGTATATAACCTTGCTATATTATATGAATGACTATAGATCATCCATCAATCCAAGTTGAGTACGTCGACTAATGTTAGAATTCAACACTCGTTGATCACCGACATAAACATATATATCAATATACGTATATACATACGTATATTTAACATATAACTATATATAAATACATATATATATACACATATATATATATATATATATATATATCCATATAAACTCATACACTTCGACAACAATGATTTCACGCAGTTACAATTCGTATATCGAGGTACTTGCCTTGGTAATACGACGCGAAGGAGACGACGAAGGAATAGGTTTCGGTCCGAACAATCCCCTCAAATCCGACCCTAACACAATAATGATATACAATCAATCTCACATCATGAATACGAAGAAATTCCTCCTAGTTCTACCCGTTGGGACAATTTATCGAACACCAAGAGTGCGTAGGGAATTGAAATCGGTTAACGGTGAACTAACGGGATTTCATCCCAACCAAAAACAAGAAAACCAAGGGTCACGAGAGTACTATCAAAATCTAACAACAACATCGGTTAATTCGGATTAAAACACAAGATCACCACCAAACCCTCCCCAAAAATCATACTAGGGTTAAAGGGGTTCTTACCTCTTGAAGATTCAAGCCCTATAATCCGAAGAACACGTGCTAGATCCACAATCCGAGCTACACGATCGAAGGAAGATGAAGAAAAACACAATCAAAAGGGTGGATGGAGAAGAAATCCCCTCTCAACCTCTCTCTCTCGCGCACGGTGGAAGAAAAGGAGGAAAATGAGTGAATCTCGGAAAACACACGATTATAGCGGCGGCCGCATTGTGTCGCGGCTCGGCTAAAGCGTGCGCGGCATGAGGCAAAATTGCGCCCAGTGTTCGGCTGACCGCTCGTTGTGCCGCGGTTCATTCGGAGTATGCCGCGGCTCAGACTCGGCATGTGCCGCGGTACTGCCGGACTGTGCCGGGGCACACGGTACAGGAGGTTTTAGCCGGCAGGTGCCACACGGGTGTGCCGCGGCCCGGACAAGTGTGCCGCGGCACTGACTCGGCTGTGTGCCGCGGCTCACAATCCTTGTGCCGCGGCACAGTCTGACTGCTTGGCCAACAATCAGGTAATGTGTGCGCCGCGGCTGATCCTCTTGTGCCCACACCCCCTCGGGTCCCAAAATGACGAAAATGATCCGGAAGAGAATAAAAGCAATAGGAATCGATATTTGGGCAACAATAACACGAAATGGAAGTACGGAACCCCAAAACGATCTGAGGTACACAACCAAAGTCGAACAAGGAACAAATTCCCTAAACTTCTAGGAATTTACAAAAACGGCCCAAACATCCGAAAATCACGATACAACGTCGGATTAACAATCCGAAACTCACAACATGCTCTACTCAATCATACGAACTCATGGAAGTAAGAAAATGACGAAATCGAACGAGTTTAACGAGAATCAAATACACATGAGACAAAATATAACACAAGATGAAATTACGTAAAAACATCATCGAGACCCGACTAAGCGGAGAAACTCCAAGAACAAAATAGGTTCAGAATTCCAAAACAGTGTCAAGCGAGTTGTCGAAACGGACCTCCGCCGGAAAATGAAAATTACCGAAAATCGAATTTGCGGGTATTACATTCTACCCTCCTTAAAAGAAGTTTCGTCCCGAAACTTAGAATAGAGAGCGGCGGAACAATCAAGGAAATAACTACTTGCTCAGCCCCAAATCATCACGAGCAAAGCGCGAATGCAAGGTTCCAGAAATACGATGAACTGACCTAGCGAGCATCTGGTACGTGAGTCGAGGCGATAAAAATGTATGGGAACACGATTAGTTGTGGTGGAGGAGTATGTATTTGGATACCTATGCTCCCAGAGTTAAGAAAATCACAAAATAGTTCGGGCGTCTGAAAATCATGTTTCGAGCTCAACCAACCACAATCCAAGTTCATAACACATTCGGAAGTGTCAATTGCACGCGTGGGAATAATAGTTCCGAACAAAATTTGCAAGAATTAGGTTCAGATATGGTAAGACCACAATAACCCACGGGTTTTAACAAAACAGCTCCGAAATTCGTTCGGAGGACGGCAGGCTAAGTGGAACAGGATAGTTTAAAATCGTCGAGAGGATCATAATTGAATTACCAACAATGAAAAATCACACAATACCGAAAATACCAAGGAAAGTACGGGTAATACACTCCCCCATACTAAAAGATATTTCGATCCCAACTTAGAACAACAAGAGTTGGAAACAAAGAGCAATGAAATGAAGAACGATCAAAGTCACGATTGTTCAAAACAGCAACGATTAGGACATATTGCAAAATATTCATCCTCCCATGTTAGGCTCTTCAGAAGGAAACATAGGGTTTCGGGACATTCTCCAGTCACTTGCTCTGTCCGCCAATAGGGTAGCATTCTTTGCCAGCTCAGAAATTATCTCACAATGCTTCTCCCGATGACCTTCACACCCACACCGGTAACAAGTCAAGAGTGGAAAGGGACAATTTACACGAACATGTCCCTGACGATTGCAGTTGAAGCACACTCCCTTCTTATCGAGAGTCACCGATGCTGGCTTGGGATTCCAAGCGCTCACTCCCGATCGCGAAAACGACGCGTTCGAACGACGTGGGGGTTTGGGAGCCTTAGACTCTTCGCCGACCAAAAATTTCCCAGATGTCCTTCGTCTCTTGGCTTCGCTCGAGGGCTCGACCACTGAGGAGATTTCATAGGATATCGTTTGATCTTGATACTCCTTCACCGTAGCATGAATCGTGGTCGTACGAACCACCTCGCCGCTTCCATTTCCATCATCACGCCCACGTCCGCCGAGGCTTGACATACTAATACGGATAACACCGATCAACAGTATTAGTTTATCGGTCGTACAATATATCACAATTATCAACCCGAGTTTTAGTTAGCATCCTTAGAATAACGGTACTATCGTAAAGCATAAAGTTTTAAGAAGTCAATTTCGAGTTCCTCGACGAGGACGATCATTATATGTATGCACTTAATGAAAACAAATTTTTGAAAAAGAGGCTAGTCACATTGCGCCCAAGACTTGTAAACACTGTCTTTTATTTCGGAAGAGGAAGTTTATACAACGACTCTAAAAAAATTATTTTCGAGTGATGTATAAAAGAAAAAAAAGAAATCGAAAATTAATTCGTAACTAATTTGAAATATTTCAAAATGTTGAGTCCAAATACCACAATTTTGAAAATCTTTCCTCTTCTTCCAAAATGTTTATTCGAAAGAATTTTCCACCGAGATGCGTGACCATCTAACATGACGATGTTAAATCATGGCTTTACACAATGTTAGGAAATTTCAAAGCATCACTTTAAAATATTCGTGATACTACAGCGCCGTGGGCCCCGTGCCGGAACCTACCAGGCTAAAAATCATTTTAAAAAAAATGTTCAAAATGCCAAAAAGGCCAATGTCGGTAATGTTCTCAAATACTCACTAAAGTCATTTATAAAATATCAAGTACCGTCATAAGAATACTATCAAAACGTGCAAGACAAAAATATCAAAACTCGGCTTGCAAGATACTAAAAGCCATCTCACAATACTCACGCAACGGATAAAATTATCATTCATAAATTTATTCTAATAAAGTGCTGAAACAGATAATTATACTCGACTTCTGAAGCATACTACATAACCATTTATACTCGGACCGCATACGCATGTTATATCCTAAAACGATAATATCACCAACAAGTTCCAATTCCTAGTTCACATTAAGCATATTAGCACAATATAATCAAATACGTATATAAGGGGACTTACGATCGGGAGGCTTACCATCACGGATTGCTGGGAGATGATGTCGGAACCACGATACTAATCACAACTCTGATGCGCGCGACTTACACAAGGCATGGACTTGACCCAACGGCCTAGGTTTTTCGCAAACCTAAGCTCCGATACCATAAATGTAACACCCCCAGAATACGACCGGGAATGTCACACGCCGTAGACCCTTATCACAAGGATCCACCAGGCTAAACTCCAAAAGACTACTCAAAGATTGACCGACCAGGGTCAAAATTTAATACAAAGCAGACCGACAAGGTCATAAACCAATTCAGAAACTAACGACAATCATATTACAATGACAACAATAAACTTGAACACAGAAAAGAATGACAACTCGATTTAATAAATGATAATTACACCCATGCAAGGGTGAATACTCGAACGACAGAGAAATAACGACCAAAATGATACAAAAGAAAAGACTCTGACTCTGGTGTGATTAGCATCGTCGTCTTCCATCTCCTTCCAAGCCAATCCCGTGATCGCTCCCGAGCCGCCAAAACTCAGCGCATAATGCACCCACCCCGAAAACTCGGGGTTAGCAAAGGAATTTTGCTAGTGCAAGTACATAATATACAAGATATACGACAAGAACAACACAAAATTCAACCGCCGTGAAGCCTTAACACAAACCATACATTCCCACAACAAGACCGAATAACACTCGCATACACAAGGTGAAAGGTAATCACATAGTCATATTCTCCTTACGGAAAATAACATTCATGAAACTTTAAACGAGCACAAGGAGTCAGGAAGATCCCTTTTGTAAAAAGGAAAAGTATTTTGATAAGATAGTTTGCAAACATTATTATTGACTCGGGCCGTTTAGGGGTTTTTAAAATCGAATGGGAATACTTTTGGAAATAATTTCAAAAGCTCTCGGGTCCTTGACCCAACATCTGGAAAACAATTACAAACGAAATCATTACAACATCTCACAGGGTTCTCAACCCAATCCAAATAACGTCATCACGAAATCAATCATCTCATCATTTCACAGGGTCCTCGACCCGATACACGGAATGGCACCACAATACAATCAAAGGCACAATCTCTCGTTCGACATATCCTGCTCAAGACCCCCGATCAATTAACACTCGGAGATTTCGTCAAACCTCCTTGGTTAATTAACCCTGATACCAAACGCTTTAAAAACAATTTGAAACAAGCTTTCAAAAACACGAATCGCGGACTATATCAAGACAAACATTTGAAAGTGAGTTGAAAGAATTTGAGATACGAACATCGTTAGATAGAAGTCTCGGCTATCACTCAAATACCCGTAACCAATAAGCACGCCAGCGCCTCCCTTGCGCACGCGTGTAACGTCGTTCACTTCCATCATGTTGGCCGCTCCTTGAACATGTCACAGCACCTTCGTGTCTCCAGCAAGAGCCGCCCCTTGAGCGAGCATTAGGTGACATAGGCGTTCTCCACCCATATGGTGACGCACTTTGCAGCATACACCGTGCCGGAGTGCACGCCCGCCCTCGGAGGTTCCGGATCGACGTTTCTCACAACAAGTATCCACATTATCACAAACATCAAGCACATGAACAAACGTCACAACAATTTTCAACTCGGTACATCAAGTCACACAATTTCTCCATGATCCATAACCACACAAGTAGACAAGAATACGCACGTTATTAATCAACTCAATCACAATAAGCATTCAAGCATAACCAATCAACACCGCACATATATCGCTATATTGCGACTCAACCAAATATATATATTTATATTATAGGTATATAGATGTATATAACCTTGCTATATTATATGAATGACTATAGATCATCCATCAATCCAAGTTGAGTACGTCAACTAATGTTAGATTTCAACACTCGTTGATCACCGACATAAACATATATATCAATATACGTATATACATACGTATATTTAACATATAACTATATATAAATACATATATATATACACATACATATATATATATATATCCATATAAACTCATACACTTCGACAACAATGATTTCACGCAGTTACAATTCGTATATCGAGGTACTTGCCTTGGTAATACGACGCGAAGGAGACGACGAAGGAATAGGTTTCGGTCCGAACAATCCCCTCAAATCCGACCCTAACACAATAATGATATACAATCAATCTCACATCATGAATACGAAGAAATTCCTCCTAGTTCTACCCGTTGGGACAATTTATCGAACACCAAGAGTGCGTAGGGAATTGAAATCGGTTAACGGTGAACTAACGGGATTTCATCCCAACCAAAAACAAGAAAACCAAGGGTCACGAGAGTACTATCAAAATCTAACAACAACATCGGTTAATTCGGATTAAAACACAAGATCACCACCAAACCCTCCCCAAAAATCATACTAGGGTTAAAGGGGTTCTTACCTCTTGAAGATTCAAGCCCTATAATCCGAAGAACACGTGCTAGATCCACAATCCGAGCTACACGATCGAAGGAAGATGAAGAAAAACACACAATCAAAAGGGTGGATGGAGAAGAAATCCCCCTCTCAACCCTCTCTCTCTCACGCACGGTGGAAGAAAAGGAGGAAAATGAGTGAATCTCGCTGAAAACACACAGTAATAGCGCTGACCGCATTGTGTGCCGCGGCTCAGCTAAACTGTGCCGCGGCACAGGGCCAAAAATTGCGCCCAGTGTTCGGTTGACCGCTCGTTGTGCCGCGGCTCATTCGGAGTGTGCCGCGGCTCAGACTCGGCATGTGCCGCGGTACTGCCGGACTGTCTTGAGGCACAGTGCAGAGGTTTTAGCCGGCAGTGCCACGGGTGTGCCGCGGCCGGACAAGTGTGCCGCGGCTTGGCTGTTGTGTGCCGCGGCTCACAATCCTTGTGCCGCGGCACTGCAGTGCTGCTTGGCCAACAAGCTGGGTAATGTGTGCGCCATGCGCACAATCCTTGTGCCCACACCCCCTCGGGTCCCAAAAATGACGAAAATGATCCGGAAAGAGAATAAAAGCAATAGGAATCGATATTTGGGCAACAATAACACGAAATGGAAGTACGGAACCCCAAAACGATCTGAGGTACACAACCAAAGTCGAACAAGGAACAAATTCCCTAAACTTCTAGGAATTTACAAAAACGGCCCAAACATCCGAAAATCACGATACAACGTCGGATTAACAATCCGAAACTCACAACATGCTCTACTCAATCATACGAACTCATGGAAGTAAGAAAATGACGAAATCGAACGAGTTTAACGAGAATCAAATACACATGAGACAAAATATAACACAAGATGAAATTACGTAAAAACATCATCGAGACCCGACTAAGCGGAGAAACTCCAAGAACAAAATAGGTTCATAATTCCAAAACAGTGTCAAGCGAGTTGTCGAAATGGACCTCCGCCGGAAAATGAAAATTACCGAAAATCGAATTTGCGGGTATTACACTTCTTAGGAAGTAGGACCGGATCCGCACATGGACTTAAACTTTCTCGAACATACCCGTGGCTCATCAGTTCTTCAAGTTGCTTCTGAAGTTCCTTTGTTTCCTCGGGATTACACCTATAGGCAGCTTTATTCGGAAGAGGTGAACCTGGTATAAGGTCGATTTGATGCTCAATTCCACGAATTGGTGGCAAACCCGACGGCAATTCTTTAGGGAAGACGTCCGCGAAGTCATGTAATAAGTTGGCCACTGTATCCTCGTATTTCACCGGCACGAAATCATCTTGAGTCTCTTTTATCACCAGCATGTAATGATGCGATTACGGCATCTCCAAACGAAGTAAGCGAAGTAAGAATCGACGTAGGTGACGATACCAAGTTGCATGCACATGCACCTACGTACTTTGGTGAGAAAACATCCGCGGAAATGGGAACGATCTTAATAATCGGAACCGGGATAACTTAGACGTATCAAAACATGCACACGTATGCATGTTCATGCATACAAAATCGGCCATATTAGGGGAGATTTCGGCCGATTGTGATGGGTGATTCATGAAAGATTTTGTCCCCACTACTTTCAAAGTTTGCTTTCATTTTGTTCAAAGTCCACCATAATAAGATCAAGGTAGAGATTTGGCTCACTCCAACCTTTCTCCAAATCGGCCGAACATGCAAGGAAGAAATGTCAAGATGTTGCTTTCATTAAAAAGATGCCAAGATGTTGCTTTCATTTCCTATCCTTAGCAAAGTCTTACAAAAATATATCACATGAAGAAGATGTTATCTACTCCTTGATGCTACCCCACGGTCGAAAATGAGAGGAAGAAACCAAGCATGTTGTGTTTTCTTCTCTTTGTCAAAGTTGGTAGATTAGTTTATTATTTGCTTGTTTTTTAGCTTGATCTTATTTGATCTTGTGTGATCTTGTATTGGCTATATATAAGCCTCATCCTCAACCATTTGTAATCACTTTTGAATGAAGAAAAAACGAAATACATTACATGTATTCTAGTTGAATGATTTTCAGCACACTTCGATTATAATTCGACGCGTTTTCGAGTTGTAATTTAATCAATTCTCAATAGGTCTTGAGGAGAGATTGTCTTATCAAACTATAGGTCTAGTTTGATAATCTACTTTCATTTTATTCGTGTTTTCGCAAAGCCGAATTGCCCTACTTTCGGTTGAATTTTACGAGTGTTACACAAAAAACGAGTGTTGTGAGGAAACAAATATAACCGCTGCATTTTCCGGCGAATTTACGTACATATCATACGTTAATTCGTATCATTAGTGGCATCGGAGCCCAAGGTTACTTCCTTGGCGAATTTCTCTTGGCGATTTTCTTATCAAAGCTACCTTATCATGGATTTTTCCGACGATTTCATGGAGAAACTACGTGAGGCACTACACAGCATGCAAGAACCACGTTTTCAAGTAAGAAGAGGAGGATATGATGCACATTCACCGTGTCATGTGGATGAATTTAAAGTTAATGAACTTCTGGAATTTGTCGGAGGTACTAATCCCGAAGTTTACTTGGAGTGGGAGAGGAAGATTGAACGTATGTTCGACTTCAAACACCTTAACGATGAGAAACGTTGCAAATATGCAATTCTCAAGTTAGGGAAGGGCGATTCCTTATGGTTCGAGGGTATGAAAACACAACGAGCTCGTGCGGGAAAAGAGAAATCCGTTCTTGGGATTCTTTGAAGAAAAAACTACGTAAAAGGTATGTCCCGACATCACATCGGTTAACCTTATACCGAAAAATTGCGGAGTTCGTACAAGGGAAACTAAGTGTGGAAGAATACATCGACGAATTTGAAGGCTTGGTCTTAATGGGAGAACTTGAAGAAAATCAAGAACAAAGAATGTCACGTTTCTTACGTGGCCTAAACCGAAACATTTCAAATACGGGGGAACTATACCCATACGAAGATTTTGACACTTTATGCGGACTATGCATAAAAATTGAAGCTCAAAACAAGTTGAAGTTTACCAAACCCGAATTCCCATACAAATTCGTAAATGCAAGTGCCGGCTCAAGTTCTACTACGAAAACTACCATACCTTTTCAAGTCCCTACCCCGGCACCGAAGGTCCCTCACGTTTCCAAGGAAACGAGCTTGGCTAAAGTACGATGTTTTAAATGTCAAGGCTTTGGTCACTATCAAAATGCATGTCCAAATAAACGGGTGGTCACTTTAAGAGAAGCTCTTGCGGTCCGAGACGAACTTTTGGTCAAGGACGAGAAGGAAGGCCTTGGTGACGTATTTAACGTGGAGGCCGAGGAAGAGAATGAGGATTGCGAGACTTATGATGCTCCAGAATATGATACTACTTTAGTGCTTCGAGCATTACATACCAAAATTATTCCAAGTGATACGGAACAAAGAGACCAGATTTTTCATTCCAAATGCCAAGTCGGAGAAAAGTGGTGTAGCTTGATAATAGACGGAGGGAGTTGCACGAATGTGGCATCAAACGAGATGGTCACCAAGCTCGGGCTAACTATGGCTCACCCGAGACCATATGCTTTACATTGGCTCGATGATGGAAGCAAGGTGAAGGTGACGAGACAAGTACGGGTCAACTTAACTATGGGATCATACGGAGACGATGTGTTATGTGACGTACTCCCGATGGATGCATGCCACGTGCTTTTAGGACGACCGTGGATGTTCGACCGAGATGTTTTACATCGAGGTCGGAATAATGAATATGAATTACAAGACAAAGGAAAGAAGATTGTACTCAAGCGATGTCGCAAGCCATCCGTTCGATGAGTTCTAGTCGAGTGGAGAAACCGAAACTTACCATGCTTGCTAGTGAAAGAGAAATGGAACATGCCATTAATGACGGGATCGAGTATATTTGGTGATGTTTAAAGAGACACGGGAAGAGAACATAGGAGTACAAACGGAGGAGAGCTAGATGTGTTGTTACGCGAATTTGAGGATGTTTTTCCCGAAGAATTACCGTCGGGTTTACCACCTATTCGCGGGATCGAACACCAAATTGATCTTATACCGGGAGCACCACTTCCTAATAAAGCCGCGTATAGATGTAATCCCGAGGAGACGAAGGAATTACAAATACAAGTCGAGGAGCTTTTGGACCCGCAGATATGTCCGGGAGAGTTTGAGTCCGTGTGCGGTTCCGGTCTTACTTGTCCCTAAGAAAGATGGTTCTTGGCGGATGTGTGTGGATAGTCGGGCCGTGAACAATATCACCATCAAGTATCGGTTCCCTATCCCGAGACTTGATGATATGTTAGACGAACTACATGGTTCGGTGATCTTTTGCAAAGTTGATTTACGAAGCGGATATCATCAAATCCAAATGCGAGAAGGTGACGAGTGGAAGACGGCCTTCAAAACAAAAAATGGATTATACGAATGGACCGTTATGCCTTTCGGTCTTACAAATGCGCCTAGTACCTTCATGAGGTTGATGAACGAGGTACTTAAACTATTTCTGGGGAAGTTCGTGGTTGTATATCTGGATGACATTCTAATATATAGTCAATCACTACAAGAACATTTCAGACACTTAAGGCTAATCTTCGAAACCTTGAGGGACCGAAAATTATATGGAAAAAAAGAGAAGTGTTCGTTCCTCGTCGAAAGTATAGTCTTTCTTGGCTATGTCGTTTCGAAGGACGGAGTGGCGGTTGATCAAACAAAAATCGAAGCAATTAAATCTTGGCCGACCCCTACGACCGTGACGGAAGTGAGATCATTTCACGGACTTGCTTCTTTTTACCGGAGGTTTATTCGGGACTTCGGCACCATTTCAAGTCCGATAATGGAGTGTTTAAAAAAAGGACCATATGTATGGAACGGGGCTGCCCAAGGAGCTTTCGAGAAGTTAAAGGCCAAATTATGCGAAGCACCGATTCTAACACTACCCGATTTTTCTCAACCATTCGAAGTTGAGTGTGACGCTAGCGGAGTTGGAATTGGAGCGGTTCTTATTCAAGGTAAACGACCTATCGCTTACTTTTCGGAGAAGTTGAACGGAGCTCGGTTGAATTATTGTACTTATGATAAAGAATTCTATGCTATCGTACGGGCTCTTGATCATTGGAGTCATTACTTACGGACGAAGCATTTTATCCTACACTCGGATCACGAATCATTGAAGTACATTAACGGGCAACATAAACTGAGTCCGAGGCATGCCAAGTGGGTGGAATTCCTACAATCATTTCACTTTTCATCCAAGTACAAAGACGGTAAAAGCAATGTCATTGCGGATGTGTTATCTAGGAGGTATGCCTTACTTTCTACTCTGGAGGTTCGGTTACTTGGTTTCGAAATGTTGAAGGAATGTTATGAAAATGATGAAGATTTCGGAGAAATTTTTACTCGTTGCAAATCTGGTCCATTCGGGGAGTTCATGTTACAAGATGATTTCCTATTTAAAGGAAATAGACTTTGTGTTCCAAAACAGGCGGTTCGGGAATTATTAGTCCGAGAAGCTCACGGAGGAGGTTTAGCAGGACATTTTGGCACGGCTAAAACGTTGGAAGTAATAAAAGAACATTTCTTTTGGCCTAAAATGCTAAAAGACGTTTACAATGTTTTAAGTAAATGTGTAACATGTCACATCTCGAAGAGTTCGTTCAAACCGGGATCATATATGCCTCTACCGGTTCCAGAAAGACCGTGGGAAGATGTATCCATGGACTTTATCGTCGCTTTACCCCGTACTCAACGAGGTAAAGATGCTATTATGGTGGTTGTTGATCGGTTCTCAAAGATGGCTCATTTCGTGGCTTGCCACAAAACCGACGACGCAAGCAACGTGGCCGACTTATACTTCCGAGAGGTGGTTCGTTTACATGGAGTACCGAAGACTATTGTGTCGGATCGGGATTCTAAATTCCTTAGCTATTTTTGGAATACTTTATGGAGGAAAGTGGGAACGAAGCTCTTATTTAGCACTTCGCACCATCCGCAAACCGATGGTCAAACCGAGGTCACAAATCGAACATTAGGAACGTTGTTGCGAGGACTTATGAATAAAACGCAAAAGGATTGGGACGTGAAACTTGCTCATGCGGAATTTGCCTATAACCGATCCCCTACACATGCTACGGCACATTCTCCTTTCGAAATCGTTTACGGGTTAAATCCTTATATACCCTTGGACTTGATTCCATTGCCGAAAGACGAGTGGCTACACAAAGATGCAGAGTCGAAACTTAAGTCGATGATCAAATTGCACGGACAAATACATGATCGAATCAAAGAGGTGAATGATGAATACAAACGGAAATCCAAAATCACGTAAAACCGAGGCTATTCGAAGTAGGCGACTTGGTTTGGGTACACTTGAGAAAAGAGCGATTTCCGAGCAAACGCAAGAACAAACTTATGCCGAGGGCCGAGGGTCCTTACAAAATCGTGGGAAAAGTGAACGACAATGCGTATAAGGTAGAACTTCAGGGCGACTATGGGGTACACGCCACTTTTAACGTGGGCGATCTATCTTCTTACCTTGACGATGAGGGAATCACTGAATTGAGGTCAATTCCTTTCAAAGGGGAGGGGATGATGCGATTACGACATCTCCAAATGAAGTAAGCGAAGTAAGAATCGACGTAGGTGACGATACCAAGTTGCATGCACATGCACCTACGTACTTTGGTGAGAAAACATCCGCGGAAATGGGAACGATCTTAATAATCGGAACCGGGGTAACTTAGACGTATCAAAACATGCACACGTATGCATGTTCATGCATACAAAATCGGCCATATTAGGGGAGATTTCGGCCGATTGTGATCGGTGATTCATGAAAGATTTTGTCCCCACTACTTTCAAAGTTTGCTTTCATTTTGTTCAAAGTCCACCATAATAAGATCAAGGTAGAGATTTGGCTCACTCCAACCTTTCTCCAAATCGGCCGAACATACAAGGAAGAAATGTCAAGATGTTGCTTTCATTAAGAAGATGCCAAGATGTTGCTTTCATTTCCTATCCTTAGCAAAGTCTTACAAAAAGATATCACATGAAGAAGATGTTATCTACTCCTAGCCCCCACGGCCCAAAATGAGAGGAAGAAACCAAGCATGTTGTGTTTTCTTCTCTTTGCCAAAGTTGGTAGATTAGTTTATTATTTGCTTGTTTTTTAGCTTGATCTTATTTGATCTTGTGTGATCTTGTATTGGCTATATATAAGCCTCATCCTCAACCATTTGTAATCACTTTTGAATGAAGAAAAAACGAAATACATTACATGTATTCTAGTTGAATGATTTTCAGCACACTTCGATTATAATTCGACGCGTTTTCGAGTTGTAATTTAATCAATTCTCAATAAGTCTTAAGGAGAGATTGTCTTATCAAACTATAGGTCTAGTTTGATAATCTACTTTCATTTTATTCGTGTTTTCGCAAAGCCGAATTGCCCTACTTTTGGTTGAATTTTACGAGTGTTACACAAAAAACGAGTGTTGTGAGGAAACAAATATAACCGCTGCATTTTCCGGCGAATTTACGTACATATCATACGTTAATTCGTATCATGTAAACACGCTCGCCACTTTCCATAGCGTGTTCAACTTCCCTCTCGCTCGCGAACATGGTGAGGTTCGGTTTTTCCCCTCGTTTGGCACTTATGGACCGGATAGCTTGGGGTGACATCGGGTTTTAATACGATCTTCTTTCCCTTATCTCGCAACTCGTATTCGTTGCTCCTACCTCGATGCAAAACATCCCTATCAAATAACCAAGGGCGTCCCAAAAGCACGTGACAAGCATCCATTGGAATCACATCACACAATATCTCATCGTGATATGAACCCATTGCTAATCCGACCCGAACTTGCTTCGAAACCCTTACCTTACTTCCGTCATCAAGCCAATGTAAAGCATATGGCTTAGGGTGAGTTGTGGTGGTTAGTCCAAGCTTCGTCACCATTTCACTTGAAGCCACGTTGGTGCGACTCCCTCCGTCGATAATTAAACTACACCACTTATCTCCAACTTGACACTTTGTATGGAATATTTGATCCCGCTGTTCTGACTCGCTCGAAACCGACTTGGCTTGCAGAGTGCGAAGGACCAAGGCTGTATCGTAATTCGGAGCATCGTAAGTCTCGCATTCTTCTCCTTCTTCGTCCTTCATGTCGAAATCAAATACGTCACCCAGTCTTTATTCCTCAACCAACAACTCGTCTCGGATCGTGACAGCTTCCCTTAGTGTCACCACTCGCTTGTTCGGACAAGCATTTTGATAATGTCCGAATCCTTGACATTTGAAACATCGCACTTTAGCCAAACTCGTCTCCTTCGGTATGTAGGGTACAATTGCTTTAGCCGGAATCGCAACAGGAACCGAGTTTCAGATAGCTTGCCTTAGCAATTAACTAGACCCGACGCTTGGGTTTCCAAATTTGACTGGAAACTCGGGTTTATACATCTTCATCCTGTTTTGAGCTTCTAGCTTCACACATAACCCACATAATGTATCGAAGTCCTCGTATGGATACATTTCCACCGAGTTAGCTATGCTTCGGTTTAGGCCTCGCAAGAATCGCGACATTTTCTGCTCCTCATTCTCCTCTATCTCTCCCATTAAGGTTAGATTCTCAAACTCCTCAATGTACTCACTGACATTTAACTTTCCTTGCATGAGATCTACAATCTTTCTGTACAAGGACAACCGGTGTGATGTTGGCACATATCTTTTACGAAGTTTTCTTTTTAACAAATCCCATGAACGGATCTTATCCTTTCCCGCACGAGCTCTTCGTGTTTTTACTCCTTCGTACCAAAGTGAAGCTATTTCCCCAACTTGAGAATTGCATACTTACACCTTTTCTCATCATCGAGATCTTTAAACTCGAACATACGATCAATTTTTCGTTCCCATTCCAGGTAAACTTCAGGGTCTGTCCCTCCAACGAACTCTGGGAGATCGTTCACCTTGAACTCTTCGACATGGCATGAGGGTCGTTCATAGTCACCACGCCTAGGTTGCCAACGCTGGTCGCGTTGTTCTGGTATGTCTCGCAATGCGTCACGAAGTTTTGCCAAGAAGTCAGTGTCGTTGAGATCCATAATGCCAAAGATCAAGAACTTGGGCTTCGATGCCACTTATGATACGAATTCTCACTTGTGATGTGAATTCGCTATCGATACAGCGGAAGGCTTTTTGATGAGCGGAAGCTGTCAGCAAGAAACTGTCGGGAAATGATGACAACAGTTCGCTACAGCGGTAATATAGGCTAGCGGCACGCACTCGCGATAGGAATGTATGACGGCAACTCGATTCAGCAACAAGACAGGAACTTGACAAAAGTAAAGACTTGATGCAGCCCACTTCCAAACAGCAACACTCGAAACAGAACGTTTCGGGTGGACACGAATTCAACAGGAAACCAGTTCAAAGGATCGGACAACACTTTATGCGAAATATCGGACAAGTATACAACTGTATCGAAAAACAAACAGACTATCGAAATAAGATATAAATAGATGTTTTTATCAAATTAGACCTATAATTTGATAAGGTGATTTCTCCTCAAGTGATACGAATCGGTCAACATCATCAAATACAAAAAGAAGATTATCCGACCAAGCTTGATTTGAGTCGCAGGCGTACATAAAATCCTCATGCAAAATACACGGGCAAATTACCAATTCTCGCGCGCACGATGACTTCGTAGTAGTTTTAGTATTTTGGCGATAACTTACTCGACCGATATCCGATTCAGGTGATTCAAGTGGCCATGGAAAGCTAAGAAAGAGTGCTACAAATCTTATGAAGACCATAGGACCAAATTCGGAACCATTGGATCCCAAAAATGACAAAACCGACAGCATCAGATTTGGTCCAAAATCATGAAGATTTTATCCCTTTATTTTCTTTGTTCAAGTGGTAGCTAAACAATAAAAGAATGTCCAGCATTTTTTTACAAAAGCAGCAGGATTCTTGGCAAAAGGCGGCTGTCAACTTTCAACTTGGAGACAAAGCCCAGCTTTTACTTTTGTTTGCAAGTGACATGGGGAACCTTTTATTATCTTTTCATTATTTTAAGAACAGCTTGTATTAGTTTAGTTTATCCTGTCAGGTTACTTTTACCTATAAATAGTGGCAGTAGAGTCGTAATGAAGCAGAATTGAATGTTGAAGAATTGAGAACACTTTGTGTTTTTCCCTGGTGAATGCTTTTCATCAAAACTCGGTTTTTATTCGACGCATTTCGAATACTAATCTGATTGATTCTCAATAGGTCTTGAGGAGAAATCACTTTATCAAATTATAGGTCTAATTTGATAAAAACATCTGTTTATATCTTGTTTCGATATTCGGTTCATTTTTTTGATACAGCTTGATACTTGTTCAATATTTCGTATAAAGTGTTGTTCGATCCTTCGAACGTGTTTCCTGTCTTAAAGTCGTTTCCGAACGAAACGTGCTGTTTCGAGTCTTTTCATTTGGGTCAAATTCCTGTCTTGTGGCTGTATCGAATTACCGCCTTCATCACTCGTCAGTATTGTTGCTGTTGCGAGCTGGTGTCGCCAGTTCCCGACAGTTTCTTGTGGATAGCTTCCGTGCATCAAAAAAAGCCTTCCGCTGTATCGATAGCGAATTCGCATAACCAGTGAGAATTCGTATCATAAGTGGTATCGGAGCCCAATGTCATCTCCTTGGGCGATTTATTCAACGAATTTTTAGTTGAGTCGGAAGAAAACAAAGTTTCCCGTGGATTCGACCGTTGGATCGTCACGAAATTTTGCAAAGGTAAGCCAACTCATTGAACTACAGTCTGAATGGTGGAGATCAGATTCTTTGATCATCTTCCTGGTTTATTCTTCACGGATTTCTTGGCAAATTTTCTGTTCGATTTCTTGATCATTAGAAGAGATGGACTTTTCCAATACCGAATTCTTGGTAAAGCTACATGATGCCTTACATGACTTACCGGAACCTCGACGAGGAGGAGAAGGCCTATGTTCCCCACGCCATACTAACGAGTTCGAGTTGAACGAACTTCCGAAGTTCATCGGAGGTACCGATCCCGAAATTTAATTGGAATGGGAACGTAAGATGGATCGCTTGTTCGAGTTTAAAGGTCTTAACGATGAGAAGCGTTGCAAATATGCAATTATCAAGTTGGTTAAAGGCGCTTTAGTTTGGTTCGAATGTAAGAAGAAGCAAAGGACTCGTGCTGGAAAAAAAAGATCCGCTCGTGGGAGTCGTTGAAAAGAAAACTTCGCAAGAGATACGTACCTTTCGGCTCGAGTTCGGCTCTCAAAATCGTAACACCATCAGCCCCCAACTCGGTTTCTAAAGCTCTCGACTTGCCTAATGAGACGAGTTTGCTGGAGGTGAGTTGTTTCATTGGCCAAGGGTTCGATCATGTGCAAAATGTTTGCCCGACTCTTGCTACCCGAGACGAGTTAATAGCCGAGGAAGAACAAGAAAGGCTAGGCGACATTCTCAAGTTTGATATAGAGGACGAAGGAGAAGAAGAATGTGCAGTTTACGATGCTCCCGATTATGATACAGACTTAGTTCTTCGTACTTTAGAAACTAAATTGGTTTCAAATGATTTGGAGCATCAGGACGAGTTAACGAGTGAGGAACTCACAAGTATACATTTTAGTTCTACACAACCGTCCGTTTCCCGAGCTACAGAAGATGAAGAGATTGAGGACAAGGCGATTGTTCCCCAAAATTTCTATGAGGTTATTTCTATTATTGTTAAAAAATTGGAGGATCCCAATCCAATTGTTCTCATTGATCCGGTTCCTGACACCGACCAACGTGAAAGCAGCGTGGCTGCATATAATCGGAAAATAGTAAGGGAAGAATTCATTATTGAAGGGAGTGAGGATGCGATTTGTGTTCACTTGGCACATGAGTTGGAAATTACTCCGTTAAGCCATAAATCATCTTTTCGGGATTCCATTAAGGGGAATGGAAGACTCCTAGGTACGTCGTTTGTTTCCATTTTGCATGTTGTCCTTTTGGATACGCAATCACAGGTTAAAGTCAACATTATGGACGAAAATTACATCTTCAAACCAGGAGGAGTGCAACCATATCCGGAGTACCAACCCTTCTTTCGGGCATTAGAATCAAGAAGGAATCTTCTTGAAAAAGAAGGGAATGATGTGATCAAAACCGAGCATCCAATGAACTACAAGTCAAGTCTTAAAGTTTAAAATCTGGATTTGAGGTCAAATCCTTTGAAAGGGGGAGGGTATGATACGAATCGGTCAACATCATCAAATACAAAAAGAAGATTATCCGACCAAGCTTGATTTGAGTCGCAGGCGTACATAAAATCCTCATGCAAAATACACGGGCAAATTACCAATTCTCGCGCGCACGATGACTTCGTAGTAGTTTTAGTATTTTGGCGATAACTTACTCGACCGATATCCGATTCAGGTGATTCAAGTGGCCATGGAAAGCTAAGAAAGAGTGCTACAAATCTTATGAAGACCATAGGACCAAATTCGGAACCATTGGATCCCAAAAATGACAAAACCGACAGCATCAGATTTGGTCCAAAATCATGAAGATTTTATCCCTTTATTTTCTTTGTTCAAGTGGTAGCTAAACAATAAAAGAATGTCCACCATTTTTTTACAAAAGCAGCAGGATTCTTGGCAAAAGGCGGCTGTCAACTTTCAACTTGGAGACAAAGCCCAACTTTTACTTTTGTTTGCAAGTGACATTGGGAACCTTTTATTATCTTTTCATTATTTTAAGAACAGCTTGTATTAGTTTAGTTTATCCTGTCAGGTTACTTTTACCTATAAATAGTGGCAGTAGAGTTGTAATGAAGCAGATTTGAATGTTAAAGAAATTAGAATACACTTTGTGTTTTCTCTTGGTGAATTTCATCAAAACTTGGTTTTTATTCGACGCGTTTCGAATACTAATCTGATTGATTCTCAATAGGTCTTGAGGAGAAATCACTTTATCAAATTATAGGTCTAATTTGATAAAACATCTGTTTATATCTTGTTTCGATATTCTGTTTATTTTTCGATACAGTTTTATACTTGTTCAATATTTCGTATAAAGTGTTGTTCGATCCTTCGAACGTGTTTCCTGTCTTAAATTCGCTCTCGAACGAAACGTGCTGTTTCGAGTCTTTTCATTTGGCCCAAATTCCTGTCTTGCGGCTGTATCGAATTACCGCCTTCATCATCGGGCGATTGGTGTCAGAGCGCTGTTGTCACCAGTTCCCGATAGTTTCTTGCCGATAGCTTCCGGGCATCAAAAAGCCTTCCGCTGTATCGATAGCGAATTCGCATAACCAGTGAGAATTCGTATCATCAAGACCTATTGAGAATCAATCAGATTAATACTCGAAACGCGTCGAATAAAAACCAAGTTTTGATGAAAAGCATTCACTAGGGAAAAACACAAAGTGTTCTTATTTCTTCAACATTCAATAATCCTTCATTACAACTATACTGCCGCTATTTATAGGCAAAAGTAGCCTGATAAGATAAATTAAACTAATACAAGCTGAGCATAAAATAAGGAAAGATAATAAAAAGGTTCCTCATGTCACTTGTTGACAAAAGTAAAAGCTGGGTCTTTATCTCCAAGTTGCTTGCTGACAGCCGCCTTTTGCCAAGAATCCTGCTGCTTATGTAAGACAAAGCTGAACATTCTTTTATTGTTTAGTTGCCACTTGAACCTCTTTCCCTCCCCAAGATGCAAGTTGTCTTTTGTTTAAGTTATTCCAATTCCGACTATCAAGGTAACTCCGTACCTCGTTTCTGTTTTCTCGCCTAAGTACGTTGGAGTATGGTCGAGGTGTTTTACGTCAATTCTTACTTCGTCTTCTATGCTTGGAGTAGTCGATTTCGTATCAGAATCAAGGTGAGATTTCCTAGAACCCTATTTTCAGAAATGTTGGGGTTTTTGCATTTTTGTCCGATTCGTTCCGTATTATTGATTAATCCATGATGGGTATGATTAATCTTAGTAGTATTCTTGTGTTTAACATCATTTAATCCATTGTTCTTCGTCGAATCAAAGTATATCTCTTGATTTCCTTCGAATCGAATTTTTGGGGGATTTGTTCTTGATCTTGTTTTCCATCCGTTTTTGATGGATCGATTGTTGTTAAATGATGTTGTTAAACATATCCTATGGATTGTATATCCATATTTCGATTTGGAATTCCGTTTTCGTGTTTTGACGGGACGAATCGTGTTCTTGGCCGTTTTGGGGGAAACACTTGAACTTTCGTCATTTGTTCTTTGAATTCAATGGCTTTTTTTTACTCATCAAGGTCAATATTATTATAAAAACGAGAAACAGAAAAGAGTTACAAAGAGAGGGCCATCCAAGACAACAAAATAAAATCTCAAGCTAATCCCACAAGCGGGTAGTCAAGAGAAATAGAGAGAAAAATACAAATGCAAAAGCAATCTATGAAAACAGAATAAAAGGACCTATACCCCCATACCAGATGTATGGGGTTGCAAATGAGTTCGTTAAAACCCTATCGTAGAAAACCCAATGGGAAAAACCTACGATAGGGAAAAAGAGTACCCGAGCGTTATCTGCGAGAAAACTAATGTCGGCTAAAATACATAGGAGACATATCCCTCAACAGAAGATCTCGAGAGGCTCGCGCTTCGCTAGACCACTCGTAAGAAACCAATCTTTTAGAAAGCCACCGCCACAAAGATTCCCTTCTCTAACAATATGAGAGACCTCAAGTGCATGCCACAATAATACGCCAAATCCGCCTCAAATGATCATGGTAGATCCAGAACAAATTAACTACGATCCGAGAGAATGCTCACAACATAAGTAGAGTCGACTCACCACAAATAATCCCAACCATGATAAAAAACAATCTCGATAGCATGAATAGCCGCAACCATTTCGGCTTGAAGGCAAAACAAAGAACCAATCACGCAGAGAGAGTGCCAAAAACCCGGCCCAGACGATTCCGATAAACAAGGCCAATAGCACCCAAGCCTGGGCAGCCTTTAGTCATCCCATCAGTGTTAACTTTCATCCAGCCATTGGGGGGGGGGATACCATTTCACTTAAATAGGGTAAAGCGGAGGTCTCGCGTGGCCAGCCACACCCAGAGCCCGAAGACGAACCAGATCTGAAATAGAGTTATCCATGGTGCCCATGTCATAGTTATTACATTCTCTGAGAAGAGCCCAAACTATAGAACGAAGAGACATGATAGAAAATTTAGCATCATTATATAAAACCTCACAGCGAATATGCCAGATAGCCCAGACGGCAGTAATAATAGTGAATCTCCAGAGAGTAGAGATCTGCTGACTAAATCTGATATCCATAGCTCGAATGATGAAGTGCCCGAACCCAGCGTTCAATTCTAAAGAGTTTAAGAAGCCCTGCTCAATATAGTCCCAGAACTGCCGGATAACAACACACTCGGTGAAAATATGGTCAATCGATTCACAGGCAGAGAGACAGAAAAGGCAAACCGAAGGACCAATGAAACCCCTTAAACGAAGAAGATCAAAAACAGTACTGTTGTGAATAGCCTTCCGCATCGTGAGAGAACGCATTTAACGGGGATTAATCTGCCAAATCCATTTCCACTCACCTTAGGAAAGTTGTGGCGAAGGTGCCAATAAGCGATTTGAGAGGTAACATTGCCATGCACCGATTTAGCCCAAACCCGCTCGTCTTTTCCTTCAAAGTCAGAGGGGGCATAGACGACATCTAAAGCAACATCACGACACCTTTCCATGAAATCGAGGGTAAGATGCCAGGTCCCGTCATAGTAAAAATTGCTGATGGTGTCGGAGAAGGTACTTCTGAGATGTTGAGGAATACCCAACCGATCACCAATGATATAACCCAGCCAGTTGTCCCACCAAAAATTAATATTCTGACCATTACCAATAACCCAACTGGAAGTGTTAAGAAGACGGGGAATATGATTACGAACCCCCCTGAATATAGAGGAAGAAACAATCTTGCGAGTATCCAAATTACTTCTGAGAAACCTCTGACGAAGGAATTGACCACAAAAGGAATCCTCCTGCAGAATAACCCAGGCCAAACGGAACAAAAAGGATTCATTCATCGTACGAAGATGCCTCACCCCAAGCCCTCCCTCCTCTAAAGGGGAACAAACTCTACTCCAGGCCACAGTACATGCGTTCTTGTGACTAATGTCCCCCGACCAAATAAAATTTCTAGCCGCCGAATCTAATTTGTTTATCAATTTGATCGGCCAACTATATATCATCATTGAGTGAATGGAGGAGCTCATGATGATAGAGTTAACTAAGCAAATACGACCAGCCATCGAGAGAGAGGATCCTTTCCAAGCAGAAAATTTACTAATAATTTTGTCAACGACATTGGCAATATGGATGAGACGGGGTATGCCGCAGAATAACGGAACCCCGAGGTAATTGAAAGGGAGTGATCCCTCGCGCATGCCAAGGGTGCGCAGAATGACCCGTTTGGTGTGGATAGGAACATGAGAACCGAAATAAACCTTAGATTTATTACGGTTCATAGCCTGGCCCGAGATAGCTGAGTAATCATCAAGAATCTTCGATATGGCATTGGCATTATCCGTAGAGGCACGACCAAACACGATAGCATCATCCGCATAAAAAAGGTGAGAAGGATAGACAATCTTACGGCCCGCAAAAATAGGCTTGAAGAGAGTAGTCCGGACCGCATTGGAGAGCATGAGACCGAGCATCTCCTCAGCAATACAAAATAAAAGAGGAGACATGGGATCACCTTGCCGAACCCCTTGACTGCACGCAAAGTAACCCGTAGGAGCACCATTTATAAGAATAGAAAGCTTCGCTGAGTGAAGAATGGTGGAAACCCAAGCAACAAACTGGTCGTGAAAACCAAAACTGTGAAGAACATCTAATAAGAACTCCCAGGAGAGAGTGTCAAAAGCTTTACGAATGTCAATTTTAATAGCCATGTTACCGCCGAACGCACGGCGATTCAAACAATTAACGCATTCCGAAGCAATAGATATACAATCGTGGATACGTCGACCTGGAATAAAGCCAAACTGATGGGGGCTGATGATCTCATGAATAAAACTAGAAAGTCTGGCCGCGAGGATTTTAGTAATAATCTTGAAGATAAAGTTACTTAAGACAATAGGCCGGAATTGCTCAATAGAGATGGCCCCTTTGACTTTAGGAATGAGAGCAACTAAGCTAGAGTTAAGACCCGTCGGAAGATCACCCTCAATGAAAAATTGCCGAATAGCCGCCACAATATCGGGACCAATGACCTCCCAAGAGAACTGATAAAATAATCCAGTAAAGCCATCAGGCCCAGGGGCACTGAGGGGCTCCATATCGAAAACTGTAGAATGAATTTCCTCATAATGGGGAATAGCAGTAAGGATGGAGTTATGCTGATGAGAAACCTTAGGAAGAGAGAAACCAGTGGGCCAATTAGTAGCAATCGGGTGGCCTTCGAAAAGGTGCTGATAAAAATTCACAATGTGGTTCGAGATGGTAGACGGATCACGACAAAGATCACCGTCAATAAGGAGAGAGGAAAGCTGAAGACGATTATTCCTCATCTTAACTGTCCGATGGAAAAAGGCAGTATTCCGATCACCATCCTTAAGCCAATTAGTCCTACTCCTTTGTTGGAAGAAAAGACTCTCTTTATTAAGGATGTCGTTCAAGGCCGCAGTTGTTTCGATCTCCTGACAGAAGAGCTCGTCGGTATACCCATCCGCATCAATGAGAGTGATACGAATTCTCGCTGGTTATGCGAATTCGCTATCGATACAGCAGAAGGCTTTTTGATGAAAGGGAGCTATCGACAAAAGCGCCGGGAATCGTGACAACACTCGCTACAAAGAACAATGCGACGGGTGATGAAGGCGGTAATTCGATACAGCCACAAGACAGGAATTTGGTCCAAATGAAAAGACTCGAAACAGCACGTTTCGTTCGGAAGCGAATTTAAGATAGGAAACACGTTCGAAGGATCGAACAACACTTTATACGAAATATTGAACAAGTATAAAATCAGACGAGAAATAAACGAGAATATCGAAACAGGTATGAGCAAGTTTTATCAAATTAGACCTATAATTTGATAAAGTGATTTCTCCTCAAGACCTATTGAGAATCAATCAGATTAGTATTCGAAACGCGTCGAATAAAAACCAAGTTTTGATGAAAAGCATTCACCAGGGAAAAACACAAAGTGTTCTCAATTCTTCAACATTCAATAATAATCCCCTCGTTACAACTCTACTGCCACTATTTATAGGCAAAAGTGGCCTGACAAAATAACTTAAACTATTACCACATGTTCTTTAAAATAATGAAAAGTGATACGAATTACGTAAGTAATGCGTATAAACACAACGGAAGATTAACAAGTTTACAATATGGATCAAAAATTACAAAGGTGATGGACGAATTTAATGGGATTCGGCCGTGATATAGTATGATGTACGGAGTTTGGTGTGTTTTTATCGAACTAGACCTATAACTCGATAAAAGGGTAATCTCTTCCCAAGACCTTTTGAGAATTGATCAAGTTAAAATCTCGAGACTCGTCGAAACAATAACTAAAGTTTGTCGAACTCGTTCAACGTATATTTCAAAGGAAATACAATGTTTATTATGATTCTCGATGATTTACAAATACAACGAACACTACTATATATAGTAGTTTCCAACCGTAAGAAAATACAACAAAACGAGAAAACGAACTTCCTAGCAACTTCCTATTTGGCCGAAATCTTCAAGTAGATACCAAGCAATCTTGGTGTTATTAGGTGAAAGAGACATGAGGCAAACTTTGGTCTTGATGGTGACATGAAGTAGAACAAAATATCCTCCCTTGCACTTGCTTCCAATCGGCCGAACTTTAGGAGGATTTGGTGTTGATTTGATGAAGATATCTTGATGGTGACATGAAGAAGAAAGTCTTCACTCCATCTATAAGCTTCGGCCGTTTGTGTCATGGTGGGGAAGGAGGTGATCTTCATTTATTTTGTGAAAGATATGAAGACAAAGTGTCCCTTTCAAGCATGTTTTGGCCGATCTTCATGCTTTTCGGTCGATCCGTCGTCAATTCTCGTTACTCGATTCCGATTAACAACGTAACTCCAATCCGTTTAACATTTTCTCCTAAGTATAACGATACATGGCCATGCGAATTTGCATCATCATGGATGTCGATTTTTATCGGAGTTTCTTCGACTGGAATATTAGATATCGTATCATTCCCTCCGTCTTTGAAAGGAATTGACCTCAATTCCGCAATGCCATCGTCGTCAAGATAAGGTGAGAGATCACCTACGTTGAATGTCGCGTGTACTCCGTATTCGCCCGGAAGTTCGACTTTGTATGCGTTGTCGTTCACCTTTTCCACAATTTTGTACGGACCTCGGCTCGGCATCAATTTGTTCTTCCGTTTGCTTGGGAATCTTTCTTTTCTCAAATGTATCCAAACCAAGTCGCCAACATCAAATAATCTCGCCTTTTTATTTTTGTTCGACTTCCGTTTGTATATTTCATTTACTTCTTTAATCCGTTCCGTATCTTTTCATGTAACTTCACCATTGATTTGAGTTTTGCTTCGGCGTCTTTGTGAACCAACTCGTTGCTCGGTAAGGGAATCAAGTCCAATGGCAAGTGCGGATTTAATCCGTATACCACTTCAAAAGGTGAATGGGCCGTGGCATAACCGGGTGATCGGTTGTATGCGAATTCCGCATGAGCAAGTTTAACGTCCCAATCCTTTACGTGTTTTATTTACCAACCCTCGCAATAATGCTCCCAAGGTTCGATTAGTCACCTCGGTCATCATCCGTCGGTTTGCGGGTGATGTGAAGTCTTGAATAGGAGTTTAGTACCAACTTTCCTCCATAAAGTATTCCGTAGTAACTCGGAAATTTGGAATCTCGATCCGACACGATAGTTATTGGAACTCCGTGTAAACGAACTACTTCCCGGAAGTACAAGTCCGCCACATTGCTTGCATCATCGGTTTTGTGGCACGCGATAAAGTGAGCCATTTTCGAAAAACGGTCGACAACCACCATGATCGAGTCTTTGCCTCGTTGAGTACGAGGTAAAGCCACAATAAAATCCATCGAGACATCCTCCCACGGTCGTAGCGGTATCGGCAACGGCATGTATGTACTCGACTTGAGCGAACTTTTGATCATGTGTCTTGTTTCGCTTTTGCTGACGATTGTGCTGACGTCAGCTTACTGCTTCTGCCTAATGTAATGTTCTTTTAGCACCTCTTCTTTTTTGGTAGAACCGAAGTGCCCGGCTTGTGCTCCTCCGTGCGCCTCCCGAACCAACAATTCAATTGTATGCCTCGGCACACACAATTTATTTCCTTGAAAAGAAAGCCATCCTGTAAAATAAATTCCTCGTATGGGGCCGTTTTACAACGGTTAAAAATTTCCCAGTCCAAATCGTCGTTGTAATGATCTTTCAAAGTCTCGAACCCCAACAAACGAACATCTAGCATTGTGATGAAGGCATATCGTCTCGATAGTGCATCCGCCACTACATTACTCTTCCCGTCTTTGTACTTGGATGAAAAGTGAAAAGATTGTAAAAATTCCACCCATTTTGCATGTCTCGGGCTTAGCTTACTCGTCCGTTGATGTATTTCAACGACTCGTGATCCGAATGCAAGACGAAATGTTTCAACGCAGATAATGACTCAATGATCGAGTGCTCTTACGATAGCATAGAACTCCTTGTCGTAAGTACAATAATTCACTCGGCGCCACTTAACTTCTCCGAAAAATAGGCGATGGGACGGCCTCTTTGAATAAGCACGCCCGATTCCAACTCCGCTAGCGTCGCATTCTACCTCAAACGGTTGTGAAAAATCGGGTAACGTCAAAATCGGCGCTTCACATAATTTTCCTTTTAAATTTTCAAAAGCCTTTTGGGCTGCCTCGTTCCATGCAAAGGTTCCCTTTTTCAGACACTCCGTGATCGGATGGAGATAGTGTGAAGTCCCGTATGAATCGTCGGTAAAACGAAGCGAGGCCATGAAATGGCCGTACCTCCGTGATTGTCTTTGGGGTCGGCCACGACTTGATTGCCGCGATCTTCTCTTGGTCGACCGAAACTCCGTCTTTCGAAACAACATAGCCGAGAAAGACAAGACTCTCGACTAGGAAAGTACACTTCTCCCGTTTTCCATAAAGTTTTTGTTCCCTTAGCGTCTCAAACACGTACCGCAAATGTTCGAGATGTTCTTCTACGGACCGACTGTAGATCAAAATGTCGTCTAAGTACACGACAACAAACTTTCCCAAGAAAGGTTTAAGAACCTCGTTCATCAACCTCATAAAGGTGCTCGGGGCGTTGGTGAGGCCGAATGGCATCACAACCCATTCGTAAAGTCCATTCTTCGTTTTAAACGCCGTTTTCCATTCGTCTCCCTCTCGCATGCGGATTTGATGGTATCCGCTCCGTAAATCAACTTTGGAAAATATAACCGAGCCATGTAACTCGTCCGAGATGTCGTCTAGTCTCGGGATGGGAAACCGATACTTGACGGTGATGTTATTCACGGCTCTCATCACAATACACATTCGCCATGTTCCGTCTTTTTTGGTACAAGTAGAATCGAACCGCACACGGACTTAAACTTTCTCGGACATATCCGTGATTCATGAGTTCGTCAATTTGACGTTGTAGTTCTTTGGTTTCTTCGGATTACAACGATCTGTGCTTTGTTCGGTAATGGAGCTCCGGTATAAGATCAATCGTGTTCAATCCCGCGGATAGGTGGTAATCCTACCGGCAAGTCTTCGAAATACGTCCGAAAACTCGTGTAATAGTGCGTCTATCTCTTCCACATGTTGCGATTTGGTTGCAAGATTTCGTACATCTGTGATAATCATCAAATAAACAAGTTCGCCATCGTAAATGGCGTGTTCGACTTCTTTCGTTTGCAAACATCGTAAGTTTCGGTCCTTCGACTTTTTTCGAACTCATCGTCCGGATAGCTTGAGGTGACATAGGTTTAAGAACAATTTTTTTACCTTTGTCACGTAACTCATACTCATTACTCCTCCTCGATGTAGTACGTCCGATCAAATAACCAAGGTCTTCCTAATAACACGTGACATCGTCCATCGGTAGTACATCGCATGTAATGTCATCGCCATACGAACCCATGGTGAGTCCGACCTTCACTTGTCTTGATACCTTCACTTTGTTCCCATCATCGAGCCAATGGAGTGCATACGGCTTAGGATGGGCCGTGGTGATCAAACCGAGTTTTGAAACCATCTCGCTTGATGCCACGTTTGTGCAACTTCCACCGTCAATGATCAAGCTACACCATTTATCTCCGACACGACACTTCGTGTGGAAGATTTGGTCCCGTTGTTCTTCGTCACTTGGGGCGGCCTTCGTTTGTAACATGCGAAGGACAAGGTTCGTGTCATAGTTCGGGGCATCGTATGCCTCGCATTCTTCTTCTTCGTCGACTTCTAAGTTAAAACGTCTCCAACTCTTTCTTCTTCTAATAATTCCTCTCGGGCGGCTATGGCTTCTCGCAACGTTACAATCCTCCGATTTGGACAAGCACTTTGATAGTGTCCAAATCCTTGACATTGAAACACCGGACTTTAGATAGGCTTGTTTCTTTTGGTGTGATAGGAGTTTTGGAAGGGTAGTAACGGTGGCTTGTGGTGACAGTTTTGGAAACGAGCTAGAACTCGCGCCAAAGTTGGTATTTCCGTATTTAGGTGGGAATTCGGGTTTAGAGAGTTTTGTTTTGTTTTGATTTTCCAACTTTATGCAAAGCCCGCATAAAGTATCGAAGTCGGAATAGGGGTAGAGTTCCACGGAATTAGCAATATTTTTGTTCAAACCTCGTAGGAAACGGGACATGCGCAATTCTTCGCTTTCTTCAAGTTCTCCCATCAAGGATAAGTTTTCAAACTCCTCGATGTACTCCTCGACACTTAGCTTTCCTTGCGTGAGGTCGAAATTTTTCTGCATGAGACTTAGCTTGTGTGTCGCGGACATATCTTTTTCGTAGTTTCCTTTTAGGGAATCCCACAAACGTATCTTCTCTTTCCTAAGACGACTTCTTTGCGTCTTCATTCGCTCAAACCAAAGGGAAGCTCCCTTTCCAAGTTTGAGAATCGCGTACTTGCAACGTACCTCGTCATTGAGCTCCTTGAACTCAAACATTCGTTCAATTTTTCTTTCCCACTCCAAATAAACCTCAGGATCGGTGCCGCCTACGAACTCCGGAAGTTCGCTGGTCTTGTATTCATCCGCATGTCGTGGTGCATGCATGGTTTCATGTCCTCGTCGTGCATGGATTCTGGGCTCCGGCAAGCCACGAAGAACGTCACGTAGTTGTGCTACTTCTTCATCGGTGAATGCCATCTTCTTGATGATGTCGAGAACTGTGAGACAAATGTCTCGATACCACTTATGATACGAATTACGTAAGTAATGCGTATAAACACAACGGAAGATTAACAAGTTTACAATATGGATCAAAAATTACAAAGGTGATGGACGAATTTAATGGGATTCGGCCGTGATATAGTATGATGTACGGAGTTTGGTGTGTTTTTATCGAACTAGACCTATAACTCGATAAAAGGGTAATCTCTTCCCAAGACCTTTTGAGAATTGATCAAGTTAAAATCTCGAGACTCGTCGAAACAATAACTAAAGTTTGTCGAACTCGTTCAACGTATATTTCAAAGGAAATACAATGTTTATTATGATTCTCGATGATTTACAAATACAACGAACACTACTATATATAGTAGTTTCCAACCGTAAGAAAATACAACAAAACGAGAAAACGAACTTCCTAGCAACTTCCTATTTCGCCCGAAATCTTCAAGTAGATACCAAGCAATCTTGGTGTTATTAGGTGAAAGAGACATGAGGCAAACTTTGGTCTTGATGGTGACATGAAGTAGAACAAAATATCCTCCCTTGCACTTGCTTCCAATCGGCCGAACTTTAGGAGGATTTGGTGTTGATTTGATGAAGATATCTTGATGGTGACATGAAGAAGAAAGTCTTCACTCCATCTATAAGCTTCGGCCGTTTGTGTCATGGTGGGGAAGGAGGTGATCTTCATTTATTTTGTGAAAGATATGAAGACAAAGTGTCCCTTTCAAGCATGTTTTGGCCGATCTTCATGCTTTTCGGGTCGATCCGTCGTCGAATTCTACGTTACTCCGATTCCGATTAACAACGTAACTCCAATCCGTTTAACATTTTCTCCTAAGTATAACGATGCATGGCCATGCGAATTTGCATCATCATGGATGTCGATTTTTATCGGAGTTTCTTCGACTGGAATATTAGATATCGTATCAAAAAGATAATAAAAGGTTCTTCCTGTCACTTGTTGACAAAAGTAAGAGCTGGGCCTTTGTCTCCAAATTGTTTGCTGACAGCCGCCCTTTTGCCAAGAATCCTGCTGCTTTTGTAAGAAGATGCTGAATATTCTTTATTTGTTTAGTTACCACTTGAATCTCTTCCCCTCCCCAAGATGCAAGTTGTCTTTTGTTTAAGTTACTCCAATTCCAATTATCAAGGTGACTCCATGCCTCGTTTCAGCTCTCTCGCCCAAGTATGTTGTAGTGCGGTCGAGGTGTTTTATGTCGATCCTTACTTCGTCTTCTTCGCTTGGAGTAGTCGGCTTCGCATCATTCCCTCCTTCTTTAAAAGGAATTGTCCTCAATTCTGCAATCCCATCGTCGTCAAGGTAAGGAGAAAGATCACCTATGTTGAAAGTAGCATGCACTCCATAGTCGCCCGGAAGTTCTAATTTGTAAGCATTGTCGTTCACCTTCGCAATTATCTTAAATGGTCCCTCAGCTCGTGGCATTAGCTTGTTCTTACGCTTACTCGGAAATCGTTCCTTCCTCAAATGTAACCAAACTAAATCTCCAACCTCGAATAGTCTCGGCTTTCTTTGCTTGTTCGACTTCCTTTTGTATGCCTCGTTTATTTCCTTGATTCGATCTCGCACCTGTTCGTGTAATTTCATCATTGATTTTAGTTTTGACTCCGCATCCTTATGCACCAATTCATCACTTGGTAGTGGAATTAGATCTAGCGGCATGTAAGGATTCAACCCGTAAACTACTTCAAATGGAGAGTGTGCAGTGGCATGAGTAGGAGATCGATTATAAGCAAACTCCGCATGTGCGATTTCAGATCCCAATCCTTTTGTGTTTTGCTCACCAACCAAGCCTACTGGCGTCCCCAGTGTTCGATTCGTTACTTCAGTTTGTCCGTCGGTTTGAGGATGATGTGAAGTACTAAACAAAAGCTTGGTTCCCACCTTCCTCCATAATGTATTCCAAAAGTAGCTTAGAAACTTTGAGTCCCGGTCCGAAACAATAGTTTTCGGAACTCCATGTAATCGCACCACCTCTCGAAAATACAAGTCAGCAACATTACTCGCATCATCGGTTTTGTGACAAGGAACAAAATGAGCCATCTTTGAAAAACGATCGACAACAACCATGATCGCATCCTTACCTCTTTGGGTTCGAGGTAAAGCCACAATGAAATCGATTGATACATCTTCCCATGGCCTCTCCGGGATCGGTAAAGGTGTGTAGACTCCTGGTTTGAACGAACTCTTCGCAACATGGCACGTCACACATTTACTGATTATATTATTAACATCCCCTTGCATCATTGGCCAATAAAAATGTTCTTTAAGTACATCCAATGTCTTGGCCGAACCGAAGTGGCCAGCCAAACCTCCCCCATGAGCCTCTCGAATCAGCAATTCGCGAATCGTGTGCCTGGGTAGACAAAGATGATTTCCCTTAAAAAGAAAGCCCTCATGTATCGAAAATTCTCCCACCGGGCCTGGTTTGCACCGGGCGAAGGTCTCGCCAAAATCTGCATCACCTTCGTAATACTCCTTTACTGTATCGAACCCTAGCAAACGAACATCAAGAGTGGCAAGTAAGGCATAACGCCTAGACAATGCATCTGCCACAATATTGCTCTTGCCATCCTTATACTTCGATGAGAAGTGAAATGATTGTAAGAATTCCACCCACTTCGCATGCCTGGGACTTAACTTGTGTTGTCCGTTAATATACTTCAAGGATTCATGGTCCGAATGTATGATGAAATGCTTTGGCCAAAGATAGTGACTCCAATGATCTAGAGCCCTCACAATAGCATAAAACTCTTTGTCGTACGTACAATAATTGAGACGAGCACCATTTAACTTCTCGGAAAAATAAGCAATAGGTCGCTTTCCCTGAATGAGAACCGCTCCAATGCCAACTCCGCTAGCATCACACTCTACCTCAAATGGTTGCGAAAAATCAGGTAACGCTAAGATTGGTGCTTCGCACAACTTCGCCTTCAAATTTGTAAATGACTCCTGAGCAGCCCTGCTCCAATTAAACGTGCCCTTCTTCAAACATTCGGTTATTGGGCTTGCAATGGTACTGAAGTCTCGAATGAATCTTCGGTAAAATGAAGCCAATCCGTGGAACGATCTAACCTCCGTCACTGTAGTGGGAACTGGCCAGGACTTAATTGCTTCGATCTTCGCTTGATCGACCGACACTCCATTCTTTGAAACAACATAGCCAAGAAAGACTATACTTTCGACCAAAAATGAGCACTTCTCCTTTTTTCCATACAGCTTCTGGTCTCTAAGGGTTTCGAAGACTTGCCTCAAGTGTTCGAAATGTTCTTGCAACGATCGGCTGTAGATCAAAATATCATCTAAGTATACAACCACAAATTTCCCTAAAAATGGCTTAAGTACCTCATTCATCAAGCGCATGAAAGTACTTGGTGCATTTGTAAGACCGAACGGCATAACGGTCCATTCATACAGTCCGTGTTTAGTTTTGAAGGCTATCTTCCACTCATCTCCTTCCCGCATCCGAATTTGGTGATAACCACTTCGTAGATCAACTTTTGAAAAGATCACTGATCCGTGTAATTCGTCCAACATGTCATCAAGCCTCGGAATCGGAAATCGATACTTGATGGTTATGTTGTTCACCGCTCGACTGTCAATACACATCCTCCAGGATCCGTCTTTCTTTGGAACCAGTAATACCGGAACTGCACAAGGGCTTAGGCTTTCTCGAACATAACCACGATCCATCAGTTCCTCGATTTGGTTTTGCAATTCCTTCGTCTCCTCGGGATTACATCTATAGGCAGCTTTGTTAGGCAACGACACACCCGGTATGAGGTCGATCTGATGTTCAATCCCGCGAATTGGTGGTAAACCCGACGGTAATTCTTCGGGAAAAACATCCGCAAATTCGCGTAATAAGGCATCCATCCTTTCGTTCCGCACAACTATGTCACCATTCCGTGTCTCCTTCAGAACCAACAAGTACACGCACTCGCCATCATTAATAGCATGTTCCACCTCCCGTTCGCTAGAAAACATGGCCAGTTTTGGTTTTTCACTCCTACTAGAACTCATAGAGTGAATAGCTTGCGGTGACATTGGTTTAAGCACAATCTTCTTGCCCTTATCCCGTAACTCGTACTCATTGCTTCTCCCTCGGTGTAAAACGTCCCTATCAAACATCCATGGTCTCCCCAACAGTACATGGCATGCATCCATCGGGAGTACATCACATAATACGTTGTCTTCATATGAACCCATGGCTAGTCCAATCCTCACTTGTTTAGTTACCCTTATCTTGCTCCCATCATCTAGCCAATGCAAAGTGTAAGGTTTCGGGTGAGCCGTAGTGGTCAGCCCGAGTTTAGTCACCATCTCGCTGGAAGCGACGTTGGTGCAACTCCCTCCATCAACGATCAAACTACACCATTTCTTTCCAATTTGACACTTTGTGTGAAATATTTGATTTCGCTGTTCCGAATCATTCGATACAGCTTTGGCCTGTAGTGTTCGCAGAACTAAAGCCGTGTCATAGCTTAGAGCATCGAAAGTCTCGCATTCCTCTCCTTCTTCGTCCTTAATGTCGAAATCAAATACGTCACCCAGTCTTTCTTCCTCAACCAACAACTCATCTCGGATCGTGACAGCTTCCCTTAGTGTCACCACTCGCTTGTTCGGACAAGCATTTTGATAATGCCCGAATCCTTGACATTTGAAACATCTTACTTTAGCCAAACTTGTCTCCTTCGGTACGTAGGGTACAGTTGCCTTAGCAGGAATCGCAACAGGAACTAGAGTCGGTACAGTTGCCTTAACAGCTGAACTAGATCCGACGCTTGGGTTTCCAAATTTGACTGGAAACTCGGGTTTGTACAGCTTCATCCTGTTCTGAGCTTCTAACTTCACACATAACCCACATAATATATCGAAGTCCTCGTATGGATACAGTTCCACCGAGTTAGCTATGCTTCGGTTTAAGCCACGCAAGAATCGCGACATCTTCTGTTCCTCATTCTCCTCTATCTCTCCCATTAAGGTTAGATTCTCAAACTCCTCAATGTACTCACTGACATTTAACTTTCCTTGCATGAGATTTGCTATCTTCCTGTACAAGGATAACCGGTGTGATGCTGGTACATATCTTTTGCGAAGTTTTCCTTTTAACGAATCCCACGAACGGATCTTTTCTTTCCCCGTACGAGCTCTTCGTGTTTTCACTCCTTCGTACCAAAGTGAAGCTCCTTTCCCCAACTTGAGAATTGCATACTTACACCTTTTCTCATCGTCAAGGTCTTTAAATTCGAACATACGATCAATTTTTCGTTCCCATTCCAGGTAAACTTCAAGGTCTGTCCCTCCAACGAACTCTGGGAGCTCGTTCACCTTGAACTCTTCGACATGGCGTGAGGGTCGTTCATAGTCACCATGCCTAGGTTGCCAACGCTGGTCGCGTTGTTCTGGTACGTCACGCAATGCGTCACGAAGTTTTGCCAAGAAGTCAGCGTCGTTGAGATCCATAATATCAAAGATCAAGAACTTGGGTGTCTCCGATACCACTTATGATACGAATTCTCGCTGGTTATGCGAATTCGCTATCGATACAGCGGAAGGCTTTTTGATGAAAGGGAGCTATCGACAAAAAACTGTCGGGAACTGGTGACAACAGCTCGCTACAGCAACAATACTGACGGGTGATGAAGGCGGTAATTCGATACAGCCACAAGACAGGAATTTGGTCCAAATGAAAAGACTCGAAACAGCACGTTTCGTTCGGAAGCGAATTTAAGACAGGAAACACGTTCGAAGGATCGAACAACACTTTATACGAAATATTGAACAAGTATAAAACTGTATCGAGAAATAAACAGAATATCGAAACAGGGTATGAACAGAAGTTTTATCAAATTAGACCTATAATTTGATAAAGTGATTTCTCCTCAAGACCTATTGAGAATCAATCAGATTAGTATTCGAAACGCGTCGAATAAAAACCAAGTTTTGATGAAAAGCATTCACCAGGGAAAAACACAAAGTGTTCTCAATTCTTCAACATTCAATAATAATCCCCTCGTTACAACTCTACTGCCACTATTTATAGGCAAAAGTGGCCTGACAAAATAACTTAAACTATTACCACATGTTCTTTAAAATAATGAAAAGATAATAAAAGGTTCTTCCTGTCACTTGTTGACAAAAGTAAGAGCTGGGCCTTTGTCTCCAAATTGTTTGCTGACAGCCGCCCTTTTGCCAAGAATCCTGCTGCTTTTGTAAGAAGATGCTGAATATTCTTTATTTGTTTAGTTACCACTTGAATCTCTTCCCCTCCCCAAGATGCAAGTTGTCTTTTGTTTAAGTTACTCCAATTCCAATTATCAAGGTGACTCCATGCCTCGTTTCAGCTCTCTCGCCCAAGTATGTTGTAGTGCGGTCGAGGTGTTTTACGTCGATCCTTACTTCGTCTTCTTCACTTGGAGTAGTCGGCTTCGCATCAGAGAGACTGAATGATACGATATCTAATATTCCAGTCGAAGAAACTCCGATAAAAATCGACATCCATGATGATGCAAATTCGCATGGCCATGCATCGTTATACTTAGGAGAAAATGTTAAACGGATTGGAGTTACGTTGTTAATCGGAATCGGAGTAACGTAGAATTCGACGACGGATCGACCCGAAAAGCATGAAGATCGGCCAAAACATGCTTGAAAGGGACACTTTGTCTTCATATCTTTCACAAAATAAATGAAGATCACCTCCTTCCCCACCATGACACAAACGGCCGAAGCTTATAGATGGAGTGAAGACTTTCTTCTTCATGTCACCATCAAGATATCTTCATCAAATCAACACCAAATCCTCCTAAAGTTCGGCCGATTGGAAGCAAGTGCAAGGGAGGATATTTTGTTCTACTTCATGTCACCATCAAGACCAAAGTTTGCCTCATGTCTCTTTCACCTAATAACACCAAGATTGCTTGGTATCTACTTGAAGATTTCGGCCGAAATAGGAAGTTGCTAGGAAGTTCGTTTTCTCGTTTTGTTGTATTTTCTTACGGTTGGAAACTACTATATATAGTAGTGTTCGTTGTATTTGTAAATCATCGAGAATCATAATAAACATTGTATTTCCTTTGAAATATACGTTGAACGAGTTCGACAAACTTTAGTTATTGTTTCGACGAGTCTCGAGATTTTAACTTGATCAATTCTCAAAAGGTCTTGGGAAGAGATTACCCTTTTATCGAGTTATAGGTCTAGTTCGATAAAAACACACCAAACTCCGTACATCATACTATATCACGGCCGAATCCCATTAAATTCGTCCATCACCTTTGTAATTTTTGATCCATATTGTAAACTTGTTAATCTCCCGTTGTGTTTATACGCATTACTTACGTAATTCGTATCATAAGTGGTATCAGAGACATTTGTCTCACGCTTCGACATCATCAAGAAGATGGCATTCACCGATGAAGAAGTAGCACAACTACGTGGCGTTCTTCGTGGCTTGCCGGAGCCAGAATCCATGCACGACGAGGACATGACACCATGCATGCACCACGACATGCGGATGAATACAAGACCGGCGAACTTCCGAGTTCGTAGGCGGCACCGATCCCGAGGTTTATTTGGAGTGGGAAAGAAAAATTGAACGAATGTTTGAGTTCAAGGAGCTCAATGACGAGGTACGTTGCAAGTACGCGATTCTCAAACTTGGAAAGGAGCTTCCCTTTGGTTTGAGCGAATGAAGACGCAAAGAAGTCGTGGGAAAAGAGAAGATACGTTCGTGGGATTCCCTAAAAGGAAACTACGAAAAAGATATGTCCCGCGACACACAAGCTAAGTCTGCAGAAAAATTTCGACCTCACGCAAGGAAAGCTAAGTGTCGAGGAGTACATCGAGGAGTTTGAAAACTTATCCTTGATGGGAGAACTTGAAGAAAGCGAAGAATTGCGCATGTCCCGTTTCCTACGAGGTTTGAACAAAAATATTGCTAATTCCGTGGAACTCTACCCCTATTCCGACTTGATACTTTATGCGGGCTTTGCATAAAGTTGGAAAATCAAAACAAAACAAAACTCTCTAAACCCGAATTCCCACCTAAATACGGAAATACCAACTTTGGTGCGAGTTCTAGCTCGTTTCCAAAACCTGTCACCACAAGCCACCCCGTTACTACCCTTCCAAAACTCCTATCACACCAAAAGAAACAAGCCTATCTAAAGTCCTGTTTCAAATGTCAAGGATTTGGACACTATCAAAGTGCTTGTCCAAATCGGAGGATTGTAACGCTATGAGAAGCCATAGCCGCCGAGAGGAATTATTAGCCAAGAAGAAAGAGTTGGAGACGTTTTTAACTTAGAAGTCGAAGAAGAAGAATGCGAGGCATACGATGCCCCGAACTATGACACGAACCTTGTCCTTCGCATGTTACAAACGAAGGCCGCCCCAAGTGACGACGAACAACGGGACCAAATCTTCCACACGAAGTGTCGTGGTCGAGATAAATGGTGTAGCTTGATCATTGACGGTGGAAGTTGCACAAACGTGGCATCAAGCGAGATGGTTTCAAAACTCGGTTTGATCACCACGGCCCATCCTAAGCCGTATGCACTCCATTGGCTCGATGATGGGAACAAAGTGAAGGTATCAAGACAAGTGAAGGTCGGACTCACCATGGGTTCGTATGGCGATGACATTACATGCGATGTACTACCGATGGACGCATGTCACGTGTTATTAGGAAGACCTTGGTTATTTGATCGGGACGTACTACATCGAGGAGGAGTAATGAGTATGAGTTACGTGACAAAGGTAAAAAATTGTTCTTAAACCTATGTCACCTCAAGCTATCCTGGACGATGAGTTCGAAAAAGTCGAAGGACCGAAACTTACGATGTTTGCAAACGAAAGAAGTCGAACACGCCATTGACGATGGCGAACGTGTTTATTTGATGATGATCAAAGAGGTGAAATCTTGCCACCAAATCGCAACATGAGGAAGAGATAGACGCACTATTACACGAGTTTTGGACGTATTTCGAAGACTTGCGGTAGGATTACCACCTATCCGCGGGATTGAACACCAGATTGATCTTATACCGAGCTCCATTACCGAACAAAGCGGCGTATCGTTGTAATCCCGAAGAAACCAAAGAACTACAACGTCAAATTGTGAACTCATGAATCACGGATATGTCCGAGAAAGTTTAAGTCCGTGTGCGGTTCCAGTTCTACTTGTACCAAAAAAGACGGAACATGGCGAATGTGTATTGACAAGAGAGCCGTGAATAACATCACCGTCAAGTATCGGTTTCCCATCCCGAGACTAGACGACATCTTGGACGAGTTACATGGCTCGGTTATATTTTCCAAAGTTGATTTACGGAGCGGATACCATCAAATCCGCATGCGAGAGGGAGACGAATGGAAAACGGCGTTTAAAACGAAGAATGGACTTTACGAATGGGTTGTGATGCCATTCGGCCTCACCAACGCCCGAGCACCTTTATGAGGTTGATGAACGAGGTTCTTAAACCTTTCTTGGGAAAGTTTGTTGTCGTGTACTTAGACGACATTTTGATCTGATCGGTCCGTAGAAGAACATCTCGAACATTTGCGGTACGTGTTTGAGACGCTAAGGGAACAAAAACTTTATGGAAAACGGGAGAAGTGTACTTTCCTAGTCGAGAGTCTTGTCTTTCTCGGCTATGTTGTTTCGAAGACGGAGTTTTGGTCGACCAAGAGAAGATCGCGGCAATCAAGTCGTGGCCGACCCCAAAGACAATCACGAGGTACGGTCATTTCATGGCCTCGCTTCTTTTTACCGACGATTCATACGGACTTCAAAGACTATCTCCATCCGATCACGGAGTGTCCGAAAAGGGAACCTTTGCATGGAACGAGGCAGCCCAAAAGGCTTTTGAAAATTTAAAAGGAAAATTATGTGAAGCCCGATTTTGACGTTACCCGATTTTTCACAACCGTTTGAGGTAGAATGCGGCGCTAGCGGAGTTGGAATCGGGCGGTGCTTATTCAAAGAGGCCGTCCCATCGCCTATTTTTCGGAGAAGTTAAGTGGCGCCCGAGTGAATTATTGTACTTACGACAAGGAGTTCTATGCTATCGTAAGAGCACTCGATCATTGGAGTCATTATCTGCGTTCGAAACATTTCGTGCCGCATTCGGATCACGAGTCGTTGAAATACATCAACGGACGAGTAAGCTAAGCCCGAGACATGCAAAATGGGTGGAATTTTTACAATCTTTTCACTTTTCATCCAAGTACAAAGACGGAAGAGTAATGTAGTGGCGGATGCACTATCGAGACGATATGCCTTCTTCACAATGCTAGATGTTCGTTTGTTGGGGTTCGAGACTTTGAAAGATCATTACAACGACGATTTGGACTTCGGGAAATTTTTAACCGTTGTAAAACGGCCCCATACGAGGAATTTATTTTACAGGATGGCTTTCTTTTCAAGGAAATAAATTGTGTGTGCGAGGCATACACCGGGAATTGTTGGTTCGGGAGGCGCACGGAGGAGGACTAGCCGGTCACTTGGTTCGACCAAAACTGTAGAGGTGCTAAAAGAACATTTCTTTTGGCCGAAGATGTATGGTGACGTCAGCACAATCGTGAGCAAATGCGTAACTTGTCACATGATGAAAAGTTCGTTCAAGTCGAGTACATACATGCCGTTGCCGATACCGTTACGACCGTGGGAGGATGTCTCGATGGATTTTATTGTGGCTTTACCTCGTACTCAACGAGGCAAAGACTCGATCATGGTGGTTGTCGACCGTTTTTCGAAAATGGCTCACTTTATCGCGTGCCACAAAACCGATGATGCAAGCAATGTGGCGGACTTGTACTTAGGAAGTAGTTCGTTTACACGGAGTTCCAAAACTATCGTGTCGGATCGAGATTCCAAATTTCTGAGTTACTTCGGAATACTTTATGGAGGAAAGTTGGTACTAAACTCCTATTCAAGATTTCACATCACCCGCAAACCGACGATGCACCGAGGTGACTAATCGAACCTTGGGAGCATTATTGCGAGGGTTGGTAAATAAAACACGAAGGATTGGGACGTTAAACTTGCTCATGCGAATTCGCATACAACCGATCACCGGTTATGCCACGGCCCATTCACCTTTTGAAGTGGTATACGGATTAAATCCGCACTTGCCATTGGACTTGATTCCCTTACCGAGCAACGAGTTGGTTCACAAAGACGCCAAGCAAAACTCAAATCAATGGTGAAGTTACATGAAAAGATACGGAACGGATTAAAGAAGTAAATGAAATATACAAACGGAAGTCGAACAAAAATAAAAAGGCGAGATTATTTGATGTTGGCGACTTGGTTTGGATACATTTGAGAAAAGAAAGATTCCCAAGCAAACGGAAGAACAAATTGATGCCGAGAGCCGAGGTCCGTACAAAATTGTGGAAAAGGTGAACGACAACGCATACAAAGTCGAACTTCCGGCGAATACGGAGTACACGCGACATTCAACGTAGGTGATCTCTCACCTTATCTTGACGACGATGGCATTGCGGAATTGAGGTCAATTCCTTTCAAAGACGGAGGGAATGATACGATATCTAATATTCGATCGAAGAAACTCCGATAAAAATCGACATCCATGATGATGCAAATTCGCATGGCCATGCATCGTTATACTTAGGAGAAAATGTTAAGCGGATTGGAGTTACGTTGTTAATCGGAATCGAGTAACGTAGAATTCGACGACGGATCGACCAAAAGCATGAAGATCGGCCAAAACATGCTTGAAAGGGACACTTTGTCTTCATATCTTTCACAAAATAAATGAAGATCACCTCCTTCCCCACCATGACACAAACGGCCGAAGCTTATAGATGGAGTGAAGACTTTCTTCTTCATGTCACCATCAAGATATCTTCATCAAATCAACACCAAATCCTCCTAAAGTTCGGCCGATTGGAAGCAAGTGCAAGGGAGGATATTTTGTTCTACTTCATGTCACCATCAAGACCAAAGTTTGCCTCATGTCTCTTTCACCTAATAACACCAAGATTGCTTGGTATCTACTTGAAGATTTCGGCCGAAATAGGAAGTTGCTAGGAAGTTCATTTTCTCGTTTTGTTGTATTTTCTTACGGTTGGAAACTACTATATATAGTAGTGTTCGTTGTATTTGTAAATCATCGAGAATCATAATAAACATTGTATTTCCTTTGAAATATACGTTGAACGAGTTCGACAAACTTTAGTTATTGTTTCGACGAGTCTCGAGATTTTAACTTGATCAATTCTCAAAAGGTCTTGGGAAGAGATTACCCTTTTATCGAGTTATAGGTCTAGTTCGATAAAAACACACCAAACTCCGTACATCATACTATATCACGGCCGAATCCCATTAAATTCGTCCATCACCTTTGTAATTTTTGATCCATATTGTAAACTTGTTAATCTTCCGTTGTGTTTATACGCATTACTTACGTAATTCGTATCACTGAATGTCACCAAGTTGATCCAAAAGCTGACTTTTTTTAGTGAAAATATCACCAAAAGACGAAAAATTCCAATGCTTGAGGGTACGACGCAGTCTTTTAAGCTTGTACAAAACCAAGTCCCAAGGAGATCGGTTCCCACAATTAAGATTCCAAGAGTTTCGAATAACATCAATAAATGAATTATCAGTAGTCCACATACGTTGAAAACGGAATGGTCTGGGAAAAGAAGTATTACCCAAAGTGGAGGTGAGCCAGATCGGGTGGTGATCAGAGCAGGTCCTAGGGAAAACATGATATTTTGTGGAAACCCAGTGATCGATAAAATCGGGGGTGGCCAAAAATCGATCAATGCGGGTCTCAACATGATAATCATCGTGAACCCTGCCTCTCTAGGTAAACCGATGACCAGTAATGATACGAATCGGTCAACATCATCAAATACAAAAAAGAAGATTATCCAACCAAGCTTGATTGAGTCGCAGGCATACATAAAATCCTCATGCAAAATACATGGACAAATTACCAATTCTCGCGCACACGACGACTTCGTAGCAGTTTTAGTATTTTGCCCATAACTTTCTCGTCCGAAATCCGATTCAGGTGATTCAAGTGGCCATGGAAAGCTAAGAAAGAGAGCTACAAATCTTATGAAGACCATAGGACCAAATTCGGACCCATTGGATCCCAGAAATGACAAACGGCCAAAGACACAAGATTTGAAGAAGACTTTCATGCTTCATGTCATTTTCCCTCAAGTCATAATCACCTATATAATTCCAAAGATGTTGATATCATACAAAATCCTCCTAATCACTTGGGATTTTCGGCCGATTGGAAGCTTGCAAGAAAAGATGATTTGTGAAGACTTTCATCAAGGATCTTCCTCATGTCACCATCAAACCAAGATTCACCATGTTTCTCCTTCCCCACAAAATCGGCCATATCATGAGATTAGAGGAAGACTTTCATCAAGCATGTTCTTCATGTCACCATCAAACCAAGATTCACCATATTTCTCCTTCCCCACAAAATCGGTCCAAAGCATGAATCTTGAGGAAGATTTTCATCAAGTATTTCGGCCGATTAGGATGTTACTAGGAAGCTTCATTTTCTTGTTTTTGTTGTATTTTCTTAAAGTTGGAAACTACTATATATAGTAGTGCTTGATTGTATTTGTAATAATCTTGAATCTTGAAAGTAAAAAAAACCTTGTATTTCTTTGAAATATACGTTGAACGAGTTCAACAAAACCTTGGTTATTATTTCGACGCGTCTCGAGATTTTAACTTGATCAATTCTCAATAGGTCTTGGGAAGAGATTACTTTTATCGAGTTATAGGTCTAGTTCGATAAAACACATCCAAATCCGTATACACTACTACCTCACGGCCGAAATCCATTTAAGTTCGGCCACCCCTTGTATTTTTCGAGTGACACTTTGATAATCGTCAAGACATAATAATCTTCCGTTGTATTTCATACGCATTACGTACGTAATTCGTATCATCTTCTTGTTCGATATTTTTTTATTGTTATATCCGATATTATTCACATACAAAATACATCCGAAAAACTCCATATTCGTAAAAGCCTTCCGCTATCATACACATACATATACTCCGACCGATACGTATCCACCTCTCCCCGGATAATTCGTATCATAAGTGGTATCGGAGCCCAAGGTCATCTCCTTGGGCGATCAACTATATTCACCGAATTTTTTTTTTGTTGAAACCTTCTTGGGTTGTTCTTCACGGTTAGAAGAATTTTTGCATAACATTGGCAGATTAGCGCAGTCGGAAGAAAACAAAGTTTCCCGTGGATTCGACCGTTGGATCATCACGAAATTTTGACAAAGGTAAGCCAACTCATTGAACTACAGTCTGAACGGTGGAGATCAGATTCTTTGATCATCTTCTTGGTTCATTCTTCACGGATTTCTTGGAAAATTTTCTGTCCGATTTCTTGTCAAGAACTATCTCTTGATTCTTGTTATGGAATTTTCCGAGCTCGATTTCTTGATGACACTCCGTTACGCACTAAACGGCTTACCGGAGCGACGTATGCAAGAAAGACGCAGAGACGATGCCAACGATATTGATTTCTTGGCCAAATTCCGCAGCATACCGGAATTTCACGGAGATAGTGATCCAAATGCGTGCATAGATTGGCTTCGTGCTTGTGAGGAGCACTCGGACTTCAAGGCTGCCCCGATCAACCGCCGCGTTTCGTTGGTGGCAAGGCGCCTCCGCGGTAGCGCCGCCGTTTGGTGGCAAAATCAAACAGCCCTGCTCACAACAACGTAAGCCTAAAATCCAAGATTGGCTTAAATTCAAAATATTTCAATCGAAGGTTCAAATCCCCATCTTACCACCAATCCTTCGACGCCCCACCACCGGCATTCGATCTAAGGTCTTCCTCCATCAAGGAATTCCCAATGAATCTTTTTCGATGAAGACAATGTCCCTACGGTCATTTTCAAAGAAGTAGACGAGAGAGTTTTCAACGGAGCAATTCAACGAAGAAGATGAGTTGAGCCGTGTCTCCCTAGTCGACGAACCTAGATCTTGCTACTTTGATCATGGGCTAGTTGGGTGTGTTGGTCAAATTGACCAAAACGGACCAAATTATTTTAGTAACGCGAAACAAGATCACGGCCTTATGCTTTCAAACGGCTAATCTTGAAGATGAACTCTTTATCAGACGACTTTGATATGACAGAATTTCCTGCGGCATTTTTGATGACAAAGAAGATGATGGTTGAGTCGAACTACCCTATCGGAGCAAAGTGGTTCGTGTGACTTTGTTGCGGTACAAAACGAGCTTAGTGGATTAATTTTTGATGAGACATTATTGGAGGAGCACGGAATATTGAAACGGAGTGTTGGTTAGATTATGACGGACCTTGACATTTGATGAGGAACCAATTGATGAAGAGGAATCCGTAATAAATCCTATGGTTCCCACCGTAATAAATTCTGTGTTTTCCATTTTTGATGATGAACCCGAGAAATCAGTGTTTCCAATTCTAGAGGAGGAACCCGATGTGGAGTTAACCGTGCGTCCCATTTCAGATATCCACTCATGTCATGATATCGGTATTACCTGGCGGAGTAATTATTATTATTTTATTAATAATGATAGTTATTTTGTTGGTGATTCTCGAGGGGGCCCCACTACCTATCGTCTCAAGATTTTGGGTCATGTACGTCTCATGGACATCTTCGAGATCAAATACTTAGAGGCTTTAGTTAATTATCTTGGTGACGAAGGGAGTTCGGAATTGAGGACAATTCCATTTAAAGAGAGAGGGTATGATACGAATCGGTCAACATCATCAAATACAAAAAAGAAGATTATCCAACCAAGCTTGATTGAGTCGTGCATACATAAAATCCTCATGCAAAATACATGGACAAATTACCAATTCTCGCGCACACGACGACTTCGTAGCAGTTTTAGTATTTTGCCCATAACTTTCTCGTCCGAAATCCGATTCAGGTGATTCAAGTGGCCATGGAAAGCTAAGAAAGAGAGCTACAAATCTTATGAAGACCATAGGACCAAATTCGGACCCATTGGATCCCAGAAATGACAAACGGCCAAAGACACAAGATTTGAAGAAGACTTTCATGCTTCATGTCATTTTCCCTCAAGTCATAATCACCTATATAATTCCAAAGATGTTGATATCATACAAAATCCTCCTAATCACTTGGGATTTTCGGCCGATTGGAAGCTTGCAAGAAAAGATGATTTGTGAAGACTTTCATCAAGGATCTTCCTCATGTCACCATCAAACCAAGATTCACCATGTTTCTCCTTCCCCACAAAATCGGCCATATCATGAGATTAGAGGAAGACTTTCATCAAGCATGTTCTTCATGTCACCATCAAACCAAGATTCACCATATTTCTCCTTCCCCACAAAATCGGTCCAAAGCATGAATCTTGAGGAAGATTTTCATCAAGTATTTCGGCCGATTAGGATGTTACTAGGAAGCTTCATTTTCTTGTTTTTGTTGTATTTTCTTAAAGTTGGAAACTACTATATATAGTAGTGCTTGATTGTATTTGTAATAATCTTGAATCTTGAAAGTAAAAAAAACCTTGTATTTCTTTGAAATATACGTTGAACGAGTTCAACAAAACCTTAGTTATTATTTCGACGCGTCTCGAGATTTTAACTTGATCAATTCTCAATAGGTCTTGGGAAGAGATTACTTTTATCGAGTTATAGGTCTAGTTCGATAAAACACATCCAAATCCGTATACACTACTACCTCACGGCCGAAATCCATTTAAGTTCGGCCACCCCTTGTATTTTTCGAGTGACACTTTGATAATCGTCAAGACATAATAATCTTCCGTTGTATTTCATACGCATTACGTACGTAATTCGTATCATCTTCTTGTTCGATATTTTTTATTGTTATATCCGATATTATTCACATACAAAATACATCCGAAAAACTCCATATTCGTAAAAGCCTTCCGCTATCATACACTTACATATACTCCGACCGATACGTATCCACCTCTCCCCGGATAATTCGTATCAAGTAAAAGGGATGCCGACAGGCAAGGCCTCGTCAATAAATTGACTGAACTCCCGACAAGAAGTAGTGTTGGGAACATGAAGACTGCGACGCTCATGTGCCCCAATGACGGCATTAAAATCTCCGAAGACTAAAAGGTTAGGGTGAAGGAAGCTCAGGATATCCTCCCAAAGATTCCTGCGACCAATATAGTTACGAGCACCATGAACAACAGACGCCCGAAAGTCCCATCCATTAAAAGAGATGTCCATGATGATAACCTGATCAGAGACATGGATGACTTGGCAATTAGATATGTTGAGGGAGCCGAGCACCCAAATGTCGTGGTCCTTCCCTCGCTGATTCTCGGCAAGAAGAGAAAGACCACCCGAACGCCAGAGAGAAAGATCAGAACGAGCAAAAGAAGTGAAGGGTTCGATGATACAAAGAATATCCGGCTTACAAACCGTGATATAGTGACGAAGTTGGTCCCTAGCAACCCGCTTCCTTATCCCCCTGATATTCCAGGAAAAGATATTCATTTAGAAACGGCATTTATCCGTGCTTCAGGTGGATTATTTTGTGATCCTCTTCCTCAGAAGAATTTCGCCAAGGTTTAGAAGCGGCCAAATTAAGATTTTTCGCTGTCGTGGAGTTGGCAGGGAGTAATTGCACAGTCTTTGGGAATTTAACATCCCTTTTAGCTTGTTTTAGCGGAGCTTGTGGTTTTTCTGAGGGAATGATAGGAGAAATAACAATAGATTTTCCTGCCTTAGCAGCAATGGTATGGCTCTTATCTTTGTCATGGTCAGTAGACACAATAGGGGGCCCAACCGTGTCAGTCGATTGCTCATGACGAGAGGATGAAGAAGGGTTAGGCAAGATCATGCCCTTGGAAGACACTGACGTGTTGTTATTATCAGGTTGGAAGATGTTAGTGGTAAGGGATAACATGTTATTGTTGGCATGTTCAGCGGAGAACTCAGAAGTGGGGACAATGGTATCATTTTGCTCTATTGAAGGCTGGAAAACCGTCAAGGCGAGCTGATGGTGATCATTATTGGAATCACCTTCTGTTGGTTCAACATCAAGCACATTGAAGCGATTATTGTTGTTTGAATTATTGACCCTAACAGTAGGGGTAGGGGATGGTTTCCGAACATGATTGGATTGACGATTCTGGCGGTCGCTAGGAGCCGTAGAGTTGGAGTTCGGAGCCAATTTTTTCCTTCTACAGGAATTGCTGGAGTGACCAACGATTGAGCAATGAGTGCAAAACTCTGGAAATTTTTCGTAGCCAATAGAAGGGAAAACACAATGACCCGAACATTCAACCATGACTTTGTTGTGAACATGTGATGCGATTACGGCATCTCCAAACGAAGCAAGCGAAGTAAGAATCGACGTAGGTGACGATACCAAGTTGCATGCACATGCACCTACATACTTTGGTGAGAAAACATCCGCGGAAATTGGAACGATCTTAATCATCGGAACCGGGATAACTTAGACGTATCGAAACATGCATACGTATGCATGTTCATGCATACAAAATCGGCCATGTTAGGGGGAAGATTTCGGCCGATTCTTTGAAGGATCCATGAAGGATCTTTGTCCCCACTACTTTCAAAGTTTGTTGTATTTATGTTCAAAGTCCACCATATCAAGATTGTTGAAGATTTAGTTCATGTCACCATCTCCCAAATCGGCCGAAATCAAGGAGGAAGAAGACACCAAGATGATTGATCTCATTTTCTATCCTTATCAAAGACTTGCAAGAAGATATCACATGAGAAATATCTTGTCCACTACTTCAAGAACCCCACGGCTGAAATGCTAAGGAAGGAGCCAAACTTGTGTCATTTTTCTATCTTTGTCAAAAGTCTTGATAGCTTAGTTTATTACTTGCTTGTATTTTAGCTAGATTTTGGTGATCTTGTTTGAACTCATTAGTAAGTTGTAAAGGCTATATAATAGCCTCATCCTCAACCTTGAATAAATCATCTTGAAGCTTTCAAAAACGAAATACATGTTATGTATTCTAGTTGAATGATTTTCAGCACACTTCAATTATAATTCGACGCGTTTTCGAGTTGTAATTTAATCAATTCTCAATAGGTCTTGAGGAGAGATTGTTTTATCAAACTATAGGTCTAGTTTGATAATCTACTTTCATTTTATTCGTGTTTTCACAAAGCCGAATTGCCCTACTTTCGGTTGAATATTACGAGTGTTACACAAAAACGAGTGTTGTGAGGAAATAAAGATAACCGCTGCATTTTCCGACGAATTTACGTACATATCATACGTTAATTCGTATCATAAGTGGCATCGGAGCCCAAGGTTACTTCCTTGGCGAAATTCTCTTGGCGATTTTTCTTATCAAAACTACCGTATCATGGATTTTTCCGACGATTTCATGGAGAAACTACGTGAAGCACTACACACCATGCAAGAACCACGATTTCAAGCAAGAAGAGGAGTATATGACGCACATTCACCACGTCATGTGGACGAATTTAAAGTTAATGAACTTCCGGAATTTGTCGGAGGTACTAATACCGAAGTTTACTTGGAGTGGGAGAGGAAGATTGAACGTATGTTCGACTTCAAACACCTTAACGATGAGAAACGTTGCAACTACGCAATTCTCAAGTTAGGGAAGGGCGCTTCCTTATGGTTCGAGGGTATGAAAGCACAACGAGCTCGTGCGGGAAAAGAGAAAATCCGTTCTTGGGATTCTTTAAAAAAGAAACTACGTAAAAGGTATGTCCCGACATCACACCGGTTAACCTTATACCGAAAAATTGCGGAGTTCGTATAAGGGAAACTAAGTGTGGAAGAATACATCGATGAATTTGAAGGCTTGGCCTTAATGGGGGAACTTGAAGAAAATCAAGAACAAAGAATGTCACGTTTCTTACGTGGCCTAAACCGAAACATTTCAAATACGGTGGAATTATACCCATACGGAGATTTTGACACTTTATGCGGACTATGCATAAAAATCGAAGCTCAAAACAAGTTGAAGTTTACCAAACCCGAATTCCCATACAAATTCGGAAATGCAAGTACCGGCTCAAGTTCTACTACGAAAACGACCGCACCTTTTCAAGTCCCTACCCCGGCACCAAAGGTTCCTCACGTTTCCAAGGAAACGAGCTTGGCTAAAGTACGATGCTTTAAATGTCAAGGCTTTGGTCACTATCAAAATGCATGTCCAAATAAACGGGTGGTCACTTTGAGAGAAGCTCTTGCGGTCCGAGACGAACTTTTAGTCGAGGACGAGAAGGAAGGCCTTGGTGACGTACTTAACGTGGAGGCCGAGGAAGAAAATGAAGATTGCGAGACTTATGACGCTCCGGAATATGATACTACTTTAGTGCTTCGAGCATTACATACCAAAATTATTCCAAGTGATACGGAACAAAGAGACCAGATTTTTCATTCCAAATGCAAAGTCGGAGAAAAGTGGTGTAGCTTGATAATAGACTGAGGGAGTTGCACGAATGTGGCATCAAACGACATGGTCACCAAGCTCGGGCTAACTACTATGGCTCACCCGAGACCATATGCTTTACATTGGCTCGATGATGGAAGCAAGGTTAAGGTGACAAGACAAGTACGGATCAACTTAACTATGGGATCTTACGGAGACGATGTGTTATGTGACGTACTCCCGATGGACGCATGCCACGTGCTTTTGGGACGACCGTGGATGTTCGACCGAGATGTTTTACATCGAGGTCGAAGTAATGAATATGAATTACAAGACAAAGGAAAGAAGATTGTACTCAAACCGATGTCCCCGCAAGCCATCCGTTCGATGAGTTCTAGTCGAGTGGAGAAACCGAAACTTACCATGCTTGCTAGTGAAAGAGAAATGGAACATGCCATTAATGACGGGGAGCGAGTATACTTGGTGATATTTAAAGAGACACGGGACGAGAACATAGGAGTACAAAATGACGGAGAGCTAGATGTGTTGTTACGTGAATTTGAGGATGTTTTTCCCGAAGAATTACCGTCGGGTTTACCACCTATTCGCGGTATCGAACACCAAATTGATCATATACCGGGAGCACCACTTCCTAATAAAGCCGCATATAGATGTAATCCCGAAGAGACGAAGGAGTTACAACGACAAGTCGAAGAGCTTTTGGACCGCGGATATGTCCGGGAGAGTTTGAGTCCGTGTGCGGTTCCGGTCTTACTTGTCCCTAAGAAAGACGGTTCTTGGCGGATGTGTGTGGATAGTCGGGCCGTGAACAATATCACCGTCAAGTATCGGTTCCCTATCCCGAGACTTGATGATATGTTAGACGAACTACATGGTTCGGTGATCTTTTCCAAAGTTGATTTACGAAGCGGATATCATCAAATCCGAATGCGAGAAGGTGACGAGTGGAAGACGGCCTTCAAAACGAAAAATGGATTATATGAGTGGACCGTTATGCCTTTCGGTCTTACAAATGCGCCTAGTACCTTCATGAGGTTGATGAACGAGGTACTTAAACCATTTCTGGGGAAGTTCGCGGTTGTGTATTTGGATGACATTCTAATCTATAGTCAGTCACTACAAGAACATTTCGGGCACTTAAGGCTAATCTTTGAAACCTTGAGGGACCGAAAATTGTATGGAAAAAAAGAGAAGTGTTCGTTCCTAGTCGAAAGTATAGTCTTTCTCGGCTATGTCGTTTCGAAGGACGGAGTGGCGGTTGATCAAACCAAAATCGAAGCAATTAAATCTTGGCCGATCCCTACGACCGTGACGGAAGTGAGATCATTTCACGGACTTGCTTCTTTTTACCGGAGGTTTATTCGAGACTTCAGCACCATCTCAAGCCCGATAACGGAGTGTTTAAAAAAAGGACCATTTGTATGGAACGGGGCTGCCCAAGGAGCTTTCGAGAAGTTAAAGGCCAAGTTATGCGAAGCACCGATTCTAACACTACCCGATTTTTCTCAACCATTCGAAGTTGAGTGTGACGTTAGCGGAGTTGGAATTGGAGCGGTTCTTATTCAAGGTAAACGACCCATCGCTTACTTTTCGGAGAAGTTGAACGGGGCTCGGTTGAATTATTGTACTTACGATAAAGAATTCTATGCTATCGTACGGGCCCTTGATCATTGGAGTCATTACTTACGGACGAAGCATTTTATCCTACACTCGGATCACGAATCATTGAAGTACATTAACGGGCAACATAAACTGAGTCCGAGGCATGCCAAGTGGGTGGAATTCCTACAATCATTTCACTTTTCATCCAAGTACAAAGACGGTAAAAGCAATGTCATTGCGGATGCGTTATCTAGGAGGTATGCCTTACTTTCTACTCTGGAGGTTCGGTTACTTGGTTTCGAAATATTGAAGGAATGCTATGAAAATGATGAGGATTTCGGAGAAATTTTTACTCGTTGCAAATCTGGTCCGTTCGGGGAGTTCATGTTACAAGATGATTTCCTATTTAAAGGAAATAGGCTTTGTGTTCCAAAACAAAGGTTCGGGAATTACTGGTCCGGGAAGCTCACGGAGGTGGTTTAGCAGGACATTTTGGCACGGCTAAAACGTTGGAAGTACTAAAAGAACATTTCTTTTGGCCTAAAATGCTAAAAGACGTTTACAATGTCTTAAGTAAATGTGTAACATGTCACATCTCGAAGAGTTCATTCAAACCGGGATCATATATGCCTCTACCGGTTCCCAAAGACCGTGGGAAGATGTATCCATGGACTTTATCGTCGCTTTACCCCGTACTCAACGAGGTAAAGATGCTATTATGGTGGTTGTTGATCGGTTCTCAAAGATGGCTCATTTCGTGGCTTGCCACAAAACCGACGACGCAAGCAACGTGGCCGACTTATACTTCCGAGAGGTGGTTCGTTTACATGGAGTACCGAAGACTATTGTGTCGGATCGAGATTCGAAATTCCTTAGCTATTTTTGGAATACTTTATGGAGGAAAGTGGGAACGAAGCTCTTATTTAGCACTTCGCACCATCCGCAAACCGATGGTCAAACCGAGGTCACAAATCGAACATTAGGAACGTTGTTGCGAGGACTTGTGAATAAAACGCAAAAGGATTGGGACGTGAAGCTTGCTCATGCGGAATTTGCCTATAACCGATCCCCTACACATGCTACGGCACATTCTCCTTTCAAATCGTTTACGGGTTAAATCCTTATATACCCTTAGACTTGATTCCATTGCCGAAAGACGAGTTGGTACACAAAGATGCGGAGTCGAAACTTAAGTCGATGATCAAATTGCACGGACAAATACATGATCGAATCAAAGAGGTGAATGATGAATACAAACGGAAATCCAACAATCACAGGAAACCGAGACTATTCAAGTAGGCGACTTGGTTTGGGTACACTTAAGAAAAGAGAGATTTCCGAGCAAACGCAAGAACAAACTTATGCCGAGGGCCGAGGACCTTACAAAATCGTGGGAAAGGTGAACGACAATGCGTATAAAGTAGAACTTCCGGCGACTATGGGGTGCACGCCACTTTTAACGTGGGCGATCTATCTTCTTACCTTGACGACGGGAATCACCGAATTGAGGTCAATTCCTTTCAAAGGGGAGGGATGATGCGATTACGGCATCTCCAAACGAAGCAAGCGAAGTAAGAATCGACGTAGGTGACGATACCAAGTTGCATGCACATGCACCTACGTACTTTGGTGAGAAAACATCCGTGGAAATTGGAACGATCTTAATCATCGGAACCGGATAACTTAGACGTATCGAAACATGCATACGTATGCATGTTCATGCATACAAAATCGGCCATGTTAGGGGAAGATTTCCGATTCTTTGAAGGATCCATGAAGGATCTTTGTCCCCACTACTTTCAAAGTTTGTTGTATTTTTGTTCAAAGTCCACCATATCAAGATTGTTGAAGATTTAGTTCATGTCACCATCTCCCAAATCGGCCGAAATCAAGGAGGAAGAAGACACCAAGATGATTGATCTCATTTTCTATCCTTATCAAAGACTTGCAAGAAGATATCACATGAGAAATATCTTGTCCACTACTTCAAGAACCCCACGGCCGAAATGCTAAGGAAGGAGCCAAACTTGTGTCATTTTTCTATCTTTGTCAAAAGTCTTGATAGCTTAGTTTATTACTTGCTTGTATTTTAGCTAGATTTTGGTGATCTTGTTTGAACTCATTAGTAAGTTGTAAAGGCTATATAATAGCCTCATCCTCAACCTTGAATAAATCATCTTGAAGCTTGCAAAAACGAAATACATGTTATGTATTCTAGTTGAATGATTTTCAGCACACTTCAATTATAATTCGACGCGTTTTCGAGTTGTAATTTAATCAATTCTCAATAGGTCTTGAGGAGAGATTGTTTTATCAAACTATAGGTCTAGTTTGATAATCTACTTTCATTTTATTCGTGTTTTCACAAAGCCGAATTGCCCTACTTTCGGTTGAATATTACGAGTGTTACACAAAAACGAGTGTTGTGAGGAAATAAAGATAACCGCTGCATTTTCCGACGAATTTACGTGCATATCATACGTTAATTCGTATCAACATGGTCTTTCAAGTCAATTTCAATTAGGACCCGAACAAAATGACCCACTTCCACATTCAGAGAACGTTCAGCAATTTTCAGAGGGTTGCCAAGAGTCTTAGCAATTGTAAAAATAAGTTGAGGGTGCCAGTATTCAATTGGCAACTCATAAATTCGGATCCAAACTTGTGCTTTAGAAGTAGCAATTTTATAAGGGTTGAAATTCGGAACCCAAGTGGATAAACGAAAATATCCGAAGACCAAGTTCCATGAAGTTTTGCTAAAAACACGATTTTTATCTTCCGAATTATTAAATTGAACGTTAAAGTATCCTTTTCCCAAAGGTATTAATTTCCAGGACGTGGAGATAGACCAAGCATTTTGCAATTCAGCCTTCAGTTGATCAAGAGAGTAAGGTTTAGAGTTTTTCGGTTGCAACAACCGACCACTTAAGGAATTTTGAAGGTATTTAACCCTTTCAGAGTAAATTTTTTCATCTAAGGAAATAGATATGAAATCCCCTTTGCGCACCGGATCACAGTAGTTACGATAAATATCATCTGAGAAATGAATATCTTTCCTCGAGTTAGAAAGATTACCTGTCAGAGCTTCCTTGAAAGATGAAGGAGAGGGACCCGTAGTTTTTCCCAAACTTGGGTCGTCTTGTTTGAGGAACCCGTCAGGCCGAATTATGGAGCGGCGCCAAGCCGGAATGATGGAGAGACCAAGGCGTCTTCGAATAGGAAATGTTGGAAAGAGATGACATCATATGTTGGAAGCATGACATGAGGACTTCCGTAGAAATCATTGTCGGAATCGACGATGGATGAACAAAGTCCGGTGGTTGCCCGTCGCCGTGGCGACCGCCGTCATCGCCATGACCGCGGAACCAAATCACTGGAGAGCGGCTCTCAAGAACCCTAAGGAAGACCTGGAAAATCTCGCCGGAATCGAGGTGGTCAACTCAGTCGAAATTGTAAGCAACAGGCGGCTCGACAAGATGAATCCAATGAAAGTGGTCCGCTACCGAGAGGAGGCCGGAGCACGCCGGAAAAGAGAAAACGCGGCCGCGGTCAACGGTTGACCAAGATACGTCGCCACGGGAGACCGCGATTCAGTAGACGATGTAACACCCCGCATTTAACCGAATATTACGCCGCCTTGGGCCCCGATATGGAACCCACAAGGCTAAATGACATTTTCGCAAACTTTTACAAATGCCCAAGAGCCCAACGACTGTACTATCTTTAAAACTTCACAAAGACTTATAAAATCCATTTATCAAAAACCGTCGTAAAAACTCATTTGAAATCGCGAGGCCAAACAAATTGACACTCAAAAGTTTAGAAAACGACTTCCAAAGCAACCTCGCTTACGATACCAAAAGGTCATTTCAAAATACTCACGCGGGAAAAGACCAACCAAAAAGATATTCTAGCAGCGGAATACAAGAACCAATCAAGAAACTCAATGCACACAACATGTCCTATCCAGTATCCTCCGGGAAGCTCATCTTTTCACGACCGCTACAAGCTCGATACTCCGAGAACCTAAAAAGAAATCCCACGACGGGGTCAGCCATAATATCTAACAATGATAACCGTCACATCACATCAATAATACATACCAATGAGAATACAGAATAAGAATACGACCAACGTAATCTTACCGCCATAACTTTACTTACTCAAGTAATTCTCATCAGAATAACCATTAAACTCGAACATAATATTTGTATTGTACCTCAAACAATACTCAAGATCCTCAAACTATCATAACCAACTCACGATACGGAAATCTACCATTTCTGACCAATACGATCCATCGAATAAAATCATCAAATCCCAAGACGATAACCAATTGTCCACCAAAGACAAGACCAAGGAAAATATGGAACATACCTCGAGATATGATGTGCCACGATAATCATATCACTAATCCGATATCGTAACAATGCAATGCGGACAAGGTCCTAACACAAGACCTACAAATGCATACTCATATGACAACGTCAATATGCTCAAAAACAATAACAACTATGTATACTCAATGGAAATCCCATGATCCAGCGCCTCAAGATAGATCCCAAGATGATCCTACAAGATCAACACGAGGTGGATAACCAACAATATACATATGCACAACAATAACACAATACCGGGTAATCCAACGATCCAGCGCCTCAAGATAGATCCCAAGATGATCCCGTCGGACCAACACGAGGTGGAAAACCCGTCCAATGATCCAGCGCCCTCAAAGATAGATCCCAAGATGATCCGTCGGACCAACATGAGGTGGACATCCGATCCAGCCTCAAGATAGATCGCGCGATCCCATCGGATCAACACAACATAAACAACACAATATGCATACACATATGCAAAACAATATGTTCATCATCATGAACAACGCAACATGAACGACAATATGACAAATCAATTAAGACGACCTCATGTTCGACAACATGAATGATAATACGCATGATCAAATCACTAACTCTAATTGAATCGATATAAGATACTTGCCCCGAGTCCTTCGGGAGAAATCTCGATGTCCAATCATCACCGACGATTATCCTCAATGCTCGGCGATCCATACGAACAATGAACTATAGATACTCATATCCTCGTCTTTACCATAATGTAACCTTGATACTCGAACATACCAATAACTGAGATAAGCATATACATTATGATTTATCTCCCAGAATCGAAAGAACGATATGCGATCCGAATACCCAGAGTTCACAATAATAATCATCGCTATATGCATTATAAACGAAATGAAACTGAAACCATTCATTAAATATTATAACTGAGCAAGTAATAACTTGCCTCGATACCGGTACCACGAAGCTGTTGTCGAACACATTGCCTTTGTCTACGAGCTCCTCAGCCCCGATCAAAAGCAATACAATGGACATACTCGAACGCGACCGCAATATCCGGTTATAATCACCGATCAACAATCTCAACCTATCGAAGAAATCAAATAACACATATCCGATAACAATCAACAACTGACAAACTATCCAATCGAACTCAACGGTTCAACACAACCTCGAATAAACACAGTCAGAACCAACCAAGTCAAACCATCACGAATTCATAATCAAAACACAAAAATACTGCACTGTCTGCCTACTTAGCGCACGTTAAACGCATAACGTAGCGTGCGCTAAGTTGTCCCGTTAGCGTGCGCTAGCCAGTAAGCTTAGCGTGCGCTAATGCTGTACAGTGGCATGCAATCCAAGCATCGACTAACATCTTGCAACTACGAATCCGAATGAAGGGAGATATGAATCTCCATATCTCTTGAAGATAAACGACACCATAACTATCACAAGGATCATATCATTGTCCATATATCAATAATAACACCAACAATCAAACCGACTCGATAACAAGGATCATATCATATTCAATCCGGAATTCAACCTCGTATCATGATTTAACTCCTCTAAATCGATCAATATAATTAACAAGATTCAGAAATCCATCTTAGATCGGGTTAAACGAATCAACATCCTTATAGTATGAAGAATCTTAACTAACATCCGAGACTCTTATCAAAATTCCATTGAATCCCATATAACATCATCATATGATTATCCAACATGCTCCTTACATGAAATCATCCAAGAAAACGAACTATCATCAAGAGGATACGAAAATTACGGATTGGATGGACCAAGAATAAGAACACTAGACTCCATTCCAAGAATCATGAATAACTTGAAGAACAAGGCTTGAATCCATGCTCTCCATCTTAATCTTGTTAAAGATCATCATCTCTCGGTGTTTAGGAACTCCAAATGTTCTCCCAAGGTTGTCTCTATCGGGTGAAAGGAAAGAAATGGACGAAATGCTTCATGACACTGTTTGTCCCTTTATATAGAATACCTTACTAGCGTGCGCTAAACCCTTATGTTTAGCGTGCGCTAGCCTTAGCGTGCGTTAATCGACTTTGTTAGCGTGCGCTATCAAGCCCGCAGGCTACCGTCTTGCTTCATAAACTAGCTTACGTACGTAATGCCCATGCATTAACGCACGTAAAACATCATGTCTAGCGTACGCAAGTCCTTACTCTTAGCGTGCGCTATCGAAGTTGACTTACTACGGTGTTCACCTACCTCTCGCCCCCACATTCGACAAAGATCTTACAAGGATAAGATTCCTTGTTGATCGATATATATTTAGCGTGCGCTAAGCCTAATCTTTAGCGTGCGCTAATACTTCAGACAACAACCGTTGACTTACTGTAACGCGTGCGCCAAAGCAAATGGTCCATACGCAGATTCCTTCCGATCGGACTACATTAGCGTCGCTAACCTATGAACGTAGCGTGCGTTAATCCTGCACGATAGCGTGCGCTATGCATGAATATCAGCGTGCGCTAATAAGGCTATACTTAGCCATTTTCCGCAGTTCTTGTCCAACGTCTCGACATACCAAAAACGAACATAAGACACACTGAACACAAACACTGAATCCAATAATATCATCATACGATATACCCAATATCAAAAGTACGACAACCTGATACACAATATCCTCAAATGTAACTGTCGACCAAATACGACAATTATACCAATACTGACATCTCAGTCCTTCATTTATTTTATCTCACTGCATGCCTTCCATGCAGCATACAATATAACTCGGATAAAATAATATCAAACAACAGTAGTAGAAATTCCGGATATTACATTCTACACCCCTTAAAATAAGTTTCGTCCTCGAAACTTGCCATCCGTCATAGAAAACAAACAAACATACTGTTCAACCCAAAATATCCCAAAACCATCACGACAACGATCAATCATCATTATTCTGAATAGCCAAAACCGCATACTTACAAATACGCAGGTCGACAATCTCCGGAGATACTAGCCAGCAATCTCACCGCATACCCCAATACGCTTACGATTACAATTCTCTGAGTCTCAACAAAATATATCATCTTCGGATGAAACAATCTGCCCGAATCAAATCCTGTCTGCCTGATTACATAATCAAGTCTCAGTTCCGATAAGACGAATAATACACAATACATCTGCAAAACAATTGCCCAAAAACAACGACACGAATTCCGAAACATCAACACAAAATCCGAACGCTCAAATGATCACCAGCAATGATCAACAATCAATCGAATTTATCATCGACATGATAAATTTCCAATCTGACCAACCAGAGGTCAAAACACAATCGGGAATATCATCATCGTGATAAACTCCAATATTACCAATGAACGATCAACGAAAATCGAGAATACCTTCACACGGTAAACTCCAACACGATCAACACGGACTACGTAAATGGATATACGAAAGAATAACATTCTCAAAACGACAAATCAATCACGCACCGTAGATCTCAATAAACATACCCAACTGGCGAACATTTTCCTCGGCATACGAACAACGAATCGCAAATCGACGAACATACTAATTCATACAAAGAGTGGGAACGACCACTCAATATCCAAAACAACCAGCATGGGGTCACCATCCCCAAATTTACACTTACAAAGAAATCATTCAAAGATCACTATGGTAAAATTGCGCTACTACCGTACCAATGGAATCACATAGCACATATGTCCCGGTTTCATAAAACCCATAGTTCCAGAATTACATGATGTACCCGAACCTGCTACACGCAGTATTTTTTCTCTTATCCGATAAATCAACCGATCATCTCTGGATAACCAAACTACCATACTAACGTTCGAATCTCTTTCATAGTACCATACTGATGTACTATCCAGTTCGTGAGTCTCACTCAGAACTCCACCACGATATGCATTATGCACTAAATGCGCATGTATATCCATCACATTTTCAAAACCAGTTTGAAATCATATATTCTTGTCACGAAGACAATTTTCGAAAGTTCTTTCAAGAGTTTGAAAACTCAAACCATAAATTTTGGTAAGACCACATAATCAATTTTAAAAATTAAATCGGCTCGCTGGTGCCAAGTTCTCGATAAAAATTCTTTTCGAATATACACGATTAAATAAAATGAATTTTATGCAAATGCTTGTCCATCTCCATACCCCTGTATACCACTTCGGCTCGTCACCAATATCCACTGATATTCCATCGGAAAACCACACGATAGAGTTCCAAATCTCAAATATAAACTCCGACTAAAAACTCCTTTCCACATATGACTCGCAACGTCAGTCATTAACCCATACTGGATCACCTTAAATATGATATGACAAAATATTGAAACGAATCAATACAGCGAAAGACTTCCCGAGAAGTTCCATTTGAACAAGTAAACCAAAGCCTCGAAAGGCGGATAAAGTATTTTACAACTCTCGGGAGTTTTAGAAAACATGAAAGTCTTTTGAAACATTAGGGTCTCAGCCGTATCTCATTCCACATTACAAGAAGTTTAAAAAGTAGGAAACTCTTTTCGGACCCCAAGTCCTGAGTTATAAAACCATTTCAAAATCGATTGGGTCTCGGCCCAAAAATCATTTTCCGTAAAACATCCGTAAAACATTCATTTTGAAAGGTATCATTTTCAAATGATCAAAAGCAGTTCATGAATTAACATGTCACATGTTCTTCTCAACCATGCACAATATTTTCTCCCAGATGCACAATTCCGTTCCAAAATCTAACCAACATACTGATTTACAAAAATCGTGGTTTCTCAAGATCATCAATCCTGTCCCACTCTGACATCTCATACTGTAACGCATGATATCTGCTGAATCTCAAGACACATCAACTATAGAACAAAGAATAAATCTCAATGCAATTCAAAATCCAAATACTTACAGATCGTGAAGCCGACGATTCCCGTGATAATCTTGGCACATGTCTAGACTCAAGAAAATACTCGACACGGTATTTTCAAAACACACGCTTTGCAAACTCCCGACTCAAGAACACAATACATCTCATTCCGAGAATCTCGTTAACACCATTTGGAAAAGTTATAACAAGCCAAGACGACATCGCAAATCCGATAACGCCAAAGCCCGAGTGAACAACAAAGATTCACGGCTCTAGTATTTGTCAATCGACAACTCGAATGACGCAACAAAAACACGACTAACTCGACGAATGCCTAGGTTTTCTCAACCTAAGCTCCGATACCATATTCTCGTAACACCCCATTTAACCGGAAATATTACAGCGGCCCCGAGATGGAACCCACAAGGCTAAAAGAAATTTTCGCAAACATTTACAAATGCCCAAGAGGCCAACGACGGTACTATCTTTAAAAATTCACAAAGACTTATAAAATCCATTTATCAAAAACCGTCGTAAAAACTCATTTGAAATCGCGAGGCCAAACAGCCGACACTCAAAAGTTTAGAAAACGACTTCCAAAGCAACCTCAGTTACCAGATACCAAAAGGTCATTTCAAAATACTCACGCGGCGGGAAAAGACCAACCAAAAAGATATTCTAGCAGCGGAATACAAGAACCAATCAAGAAACTCAATGCACACAACGTGTCCTATCCAGTATCCTCCGGGAAGCTCATCTTTTCACGACCGCTACAAGCTCGATACTCCGAGAACCTAAAAAGAAATCCCACGATGGGGTCAGCCATAATATCTAACAATGATAACCGTCACATCACATCAATAATACATACCAATGAGAATACAGAATAAGAATACGACCAACGTAATCTTACCGCCATAACTTTACTTACTCAAGTAATTCTCATCAGAATAACCATTAAACTCGAACATAATATTTGTATTGTACCTCAAACAATACTCAAGATCCTCAAACTATCATAACGAACTCACGATACGGAAATCTACCATTTCTGACCAATACGATCCATCGAATAAAATCATCAAATCCCAAGACGATAACCAATTGTCCACCAAAGACAAGACCAAGGAAAATATGGAACATACCTCGAGATATGATGTGCCACGATAATCATATCAGTCTAATCCGATATCAAAACAATGCAATGCGGACAAGGTCCTAACACAAGACCTACAAATGCATACTCATATGACAACGTCAATATGCTCAAAAACAATAACAACTATGTATACTCAATGGAAATCCCATGATCCAGCCTCAAAGATAGATCCCAAGATGATCCTACAAGATCAACACGAGGTGGATAACCAACAATATACATATGCACAACAATAACACAATACCGGGTAATCCAACGATCCAGCGCCCTCGGATAGATCCCAAGATGATCCCGTCGGACCAACACGAGGTGGAAAACCCGTCCAATGATCCGGCGCCCTCAAGATAGATCCCAAGATGATCCCGTCGGACCAACACGAGGTGGACATCCGATCCAGCGCCTCAAGATAGATCGCGCGATCCCATCGGATCAACACAACATAAACAACACAATATGCATACACATATGCAAAACAATATGTTCATCATCATGAACAACGCAACATGAACGACAATATGACAAATCAATTAAGACGACCTCATGTTCGACAACATGAATGATAATACGCATGATCAAATCACTAACTCTAATTGAATCGATATAAGATACTTGCCCCGAGTCCTTCGGGAGAAATCTCGATGTCCAATCATCACCGACGATTATCCTCAATTCTAGTCGATGCATAAGAACAATGTACTATTGATTCTCATATCCTAGTCTTTACCATAATGTAACCTTGATACTCGAACATACCAATAAGCGAGATAAGCATATACATTATGATTTATCTCCCGAATCGAAAGAACGATATGCGATCCGAATACCCAGTTCACAATAATAATCATCGCTATATGCATTATAAACGAAATGAAATCAAAACCATTCATTAAATATTATAATCGAGCAAGTAATAACTTGCCTCGATACCGGTACCACGAAGTTGTTGTCGAACACATTGCCTTTGTCTACGAGCTCCTCATTTCGATCAAAAGCAATACAATGGACATACTCGAACGCGACCGCAATATCCGGTTATAATCACCGATCAACAATCTCAACCTATCGAAGAAATCAAATAACACATATCCGATAACAATCAACAACCGACAAACTATCCAATCGAACTCAACGGTTCAACACAACCTCGAATAAACACAATGTAACCAACCAAGTCAAACCATCACGAATTCATAATCAAAACACAAAAATACGCACTGTCGCCTACTTAGCGCACGTTAAATGCATAACGTAGCGTGCGCTAAGTTGTCCCGTTAGCGTCGCTAGCCGGTAAGCTTAGCGTGCGCTAATGCCGCATGATGGAATGCAATCCAAGCATCGACTAACATCTTGCAACTACGAATCCGAATGAAGGGAGATATGAATCTCCATATCTCTTGAAGATAAACGACACCATAACTATCACAAGGATCATATCATTGTCCATATATCAATAATAACACCAACAATCAAACAGACTCGATAACAAGGACCATATCATATTCAATCCGGAATTCAACCTCGTATCATGATTTAACTCCTCTAAATCGATCAATATAATTAACAAGATTCAGAAATCCATCTTAGATCGGGTTAAACGAATCAACATCCTTATAGTATGAAGAATCTTAACTAACATCCGAGACTCTTATCAAAATTCCATTGAATCCCATATAACATCATCATATGATTATCCAACATGCTCCTTACATGAAATCATCCAAGAAAACGAACTATCATCAAGAGGATACGAAAATTACCTGGATTGGATGGACCAAGAATAAGAACACTAGACTCCATTCCAAGAATCATGAATAACTTGAAGAACAAGGCTTGAATCCATGCTCTCCATCTTAATCTTGTTAAAGATCATCATCTCTCAGTGTTTAGGAACTCCAAATGTTCTCCCAAGGTTGTCTCTATCGGGTGAAAGGAAAGAAATGGACGAAATGCTTCATGACACCTGTTTGTCCCTTTATATAGAATACCTTACTAGCGTGCGCTAAACCCTTATGTTTAGCGTGCGCTAGCCTTAGCGTGCGTTAACTGACTTTGTTAGCGTGCGCTATCAAGCCTGCAGGCTACCGTCTTGCTTCATAAACTAGCTTACGACGTAATGCCCATGCATTAACGTCGTAAAACATCATGTCTAGCGACGCAAGTCCTTACTCTTAGCGTGCGCTATCCGAAGTTGACTTACTACGGTGTTCACCTACCTCTCGCCCCCACATTCCGACAAAGATCTTACAAGGATAAGATTCCTTGTTGATCGATATATATTTAGCGTGCGCTAAGCCTAATCTTTAGCGTGCGCTAATACTTCAGACAACAACCGTTGACTTACGAGCGTGCGCAAAGCGGCCGGGTCCATACGCAGATTCCTTCGATCGGACTACATTAGCGTCGCTAACCTATGAACGTAGCGTGCGTTAATCACGCGATAGCGTGCGCTATGCATGAATATCGGGCGTGCGCTAATAAGGCTATACTTAGCCATTTTCCGCAGCTTCTTGTCCAACGCCTCGACATACCAAAAACGAACATAAGACACATCGAACACAAACACCGAATCCAATAATATCATCATACGATATACCCAATATCAAAAGTACGACAACGATACACAATATCCTCAAATGTAATCATCGACCAAATACGACAATTATACCAATACCGACATCTCTCTTCATTTATTTTATCCTTACTGCATGCATTCCATGTCACATAATATAACTCGGATAAAATAATATCAAACAACAGTAGTAGAAATTCCGGATATTACAGACGAGACCAGAGGGGAAATGACCGGAATTACAACCTACTTCGGTTGATTCTCCGCGTTGTTCTTATTCGAGGCAAGTACCTTGTTCATACCATTGTTGTTTTGTGGATATGATATAGTGATCGTCTCTATGTGTTTGCTTGATCATTTGAATTGAACTTTCAAAAGATTCGATTTAGCCTCGTTAAAGGCTCACTTTCAAAACGCGTGTGTTTTGTGAATATTGTGCTCCGTGAATGATTAAGTCAACCCTATGAATTCGCTTGTTGTTGTTATTGTTGAGGTTGTTATGCTTTTATAATATATATATATATATATATATATATATATATATTATCTCTTTTCGGTGCGTTATGGTTTGACGTGGTGTTTTGCTATGTGTTTGATGCTTCTGGGTGAATTATTTGGATATCCTTGGTGTGATATGTTATTTGTACTTGATTGTTTCGCTAGCCAGCTCGGGAGGGTCCTTCGAGGCCTCGAGTGGGATTTGTGGCTTCGTCCCGGTCCTAGGCGACGTGTGTGCTTGATTGTTTCGCTAGCCAGCTCGGGAGGGTCCGACGGGGCCTCGAGTGGGATTCGTGGCTTCGTCCCGGTCCTAGGTGATGCTTGTTTAGTGAATGTATTTTGCTCACCTCGGGAGGATTCGACGGGGCCACAGAGGGAGTCCAATGATATAGCCCTGGATTCACGAGTAAAAACTTCACAGGTTGGTGTGTATGTTTTGTGAATGTGTTTGCTCACCTCGGGAGGGTTCGACGGGGCCACGGAGGGAGTCCAATGGTATATCCCTGGATTCACGAGTGAAACTTCACAAGTGCATGTGTATGTTTAGTGAATGTATTTTGCTCACCTCGTGAGGGTTCGACGGGGCCACGGAGGGAGTCCAATGGTATAGCCCTGGATTCACGAGTGAAACTTCACGAATGCGTGTGTATGTTTTGTGAAGGTGTTTGCTCACCTCGGGAGGGTTCGACGGGGCCACGGAGGGAGTCCAATGGTATAGCCCTGGATTCACGAGTGAAACTTCACGGGTGCGTGTGTATTTTATGTCCGTCGAGGACACGTGACGTGGGTTTTAACCTTGTGTATTGTTGTTGGTTTCAATTGTGAAAACAAAACCTTTGGGCTGTGACCCCTGTTGATTTTGGAAAGATAAGGATTCAGTAATCCTAAATTGTTTTCTATTAAAACTCTCGATGGCATTTTAAACCATTTTATAAATTGTTTTCCCATGATTTGTGACCTTTCGGTTTTAGGATGTTTTACCCAAACTCTTGCCTCGGGAAGGATTTTTCGTTACGTTTGGATCTTTGAGGATTCCTGGTTATTATAATACTACATAATTGACCTAAGGTAACATATGTATGGTAACACTTTCCGAAATTCAAGTTTATCGAATATTTAAGTAACACCTTGGTAACACTTAATCAATAGGTAACACTTAATGTATCACTTTTTTTATTAGTAACATTTTGAAGTAACACTTTTTTAATTGAGTAACACTTTGAAGTAACACTTTAAAATAGGTTGCATTTGTAGTAACACTTTTAGATATCACTTAATGTTTTTTTAATTATAAGAAGTGATCAGGGCCGTCCCACCCAAAAAAAAAAGAAGTGATCAGGGCCATCGAAAATGTGGCCAAGTGATGGCAGATTTATCAAGGCTACATACATTATCATTGGTGATTTATGAATTCTCATATAATTAATAAATATTTTGAACGAAAAAAAAAGACTCTGAAAATTTCTCCCGCAGCTTTTGACAGACTCTTCCCAAAATTCCCTCGCACACAACCACAACTCAAGCCTGTTCTTCACGATTTGAGAGATTCCACGGGCAGGCTCTGTTTCTTCAGGACTCAAGAACCGATTCCACGCCTCAAGGAGAGATTGCACGGGTAAGTCATTCCGGAGAAAATTTTCTGGTTGAGGTATATGTTTCTGGTAGCGGAAATTTTTTCCTGTTTAGGTTTTTTTTCAATTTCCTGAATTTGGGTTTTTTTCCTGTTTGAGGATTTAATTGAGCACTGTTAATTTCCTGAATTTGGTTTTTTTCTGCTTGATTTTATTTTCTTGGTTACCAGCAGTTCATAACTAGACGGCCACCAATTTCTTGTCTCTATATCTACCCGCTCAGAATTTCGTTTGTTCCCTGGTTTCATTTTAACGTTTTTTTGCGATGGCATTGACTGTATGGCTCTGTTTTATTGTCCTTGGAACTTGTATTGTATGGCTCGTATTTGCACTTTGTTCTTGCACTAGCACAACTGTGGAGTTTTGCTAACCCCCGAGAATTCGGAGGGTGGATGTCTGTCTTTGCATTCAGGTTTGGGAGCATAACACAGGGTCGGCACGAAGGATGATGAAAGATGAACGATACTAATCACACGAGGATCCGTATGATGTCATTGGTTTAGTTGTACTTTCACTAGTGCATAATTGACCTAATGTAACACCCCAAAAGTGTTACTTAAAAGCCTAAAAGTGTTGCTTTAGGTAATAGGTAGCACTTTTATAAGTGAAACATCTGCCCGTGCTACCTATTCTCTTAGGTAGCACTTTCCAATACTAATGTATCACTTTTTCAAGTGCTACTCAAAATTTCCTAATGTAACACTTTCTTCAAACTAATGTAGCATATTCATAGTGCTACTAATAATTTTTTATGTATCACTTTTTACTCTTTAGTATCATTTTTTACTTCATCTTTTGAACTATAGTAACACTTTATTATATATTATGTATCATTTTACGTCAGCATATGTAACACTCTATTAGATATTGGGTGACACATTTTTTATTAACCAACTTTATAGTATCATTTCTATACGTGTCTTGTATATTGATAATAACATTAAAACTTACAAAAGCAAGAAAAGAAGGTAAAATAGAATGATATTATTGATATTCAACTGTCATCGTAAAATGAGCCACAAAGTAGTATTCATCAATTGAAACACACTATATTGTGTTCAAAACAAAAAAATTAACCCAAAATCCAATCATATAATATATCTCTTCCTAAAACATAATCTCTAAAAGAACATTTATTTGTTTCTTCATCTTCAATTTCAACGTCCTATCCATGCATGTTTCTAAACTTCATCGGTCCTTGCTACCATAATACATCATCTTCATCATCCCGCAGAAGAATAAGGTAAAATAAATAAATAATAAAATAAAAGTAGCTCCGAGTTCCCATCGAGTTCCATATTCAAGACCAAAGTTGATCCTTCAATTCGTGCCAACCATGCATATTCAAGACGTATGAACATAATGAAATGGTAAAACTGAAAGAACTACTGTGAACCACAAAATGCTTTGTATTCATCAATTACGAAAGCAATACTACTGTGAATATGAAATTGATGAATACTAGTGGGAACCACAAAATGATACTACTTTGTGGTTACAAAGCAATTACGAAAGCAAGAACTACTGTGAACCACAAAATGCTTTGTATTCATCAACCCACAAAATACTACTGGGATCCCAAATTACGAAAGCAATACATTGTCTTGTTGTTGCAAGTCGGGAACCTAGGAGTCTTTCTAATTAAACCGCTGATACGATATCTAATATTCCAGTCGAAGAAACTCCAATAAAAATCGACATCCATGATGATGCAAATTCGCATGGCCATGCATCGTTATACTTAGGAGAAAATGTTAAACGGATTGGAGTTACGTTGTTAATCGGAATCGGAGTAACGTAGAATTCGACGACGGAATCGGTCCGAAAGCATGAAAATCGGCCATATCATGCTTGAAAGGGACATATCTTGACTTCATATCTTTACAAAATAATGAAGTGATTTCCTCCTTCCCCACCATGACACAAACGGCCGAAACTTGTAGATGGAGTGAAGATTTTCTTCTTCATGTCATTGTCCCTCATTTCATTATCACCCATGTAATTCCAAGGAGGAAGATATCTTCATCAAATCTACACCAAATCCTCCTCACTCCTTGATTAGGATCGGCCGATTGGAAGCTTGCAAGAAGGATGATTTGTGAAGACTTTCATCAAAGATCCTTCATGTCACCATCATGAAATAAAGACCAAGATCTCTTCATGTCTCAATCAAACAATAAAATCCAAGATTGCTTGGTATCCCCTTGATATTTTCAAATTAGGATGTTGCTAGGAAGTTTCGTTTTCGTTTTGTTGTATTTTCTTTCGGTTGGAAACTACTATATATAGTAGTGCTCGTTGTATTTGTAACATATCTTGAATCATAAAAAAACCTTGTATTTCCTTTGAAATATACGTTGAACGAGTTCAGCAAACCTTAGTTATTGTTTCGACGCGTCTCGAGATTTTAACTTGATCAATTCTCAAAAGGTCTTGGGAAGAGATTACCTTTTATCGAGTTATAGGTCTAGTTCGATAAAACACATCACAATCCGTACATCACACTACCTCACCGAACACCATCAAATTTCGCCACCTTTAGTAAAATTCAAGTGATACTTTGTTACTTGTTAATCTTCCGTTGTGTTTTATACGTATTACTCACGTAATTCGTATCATAAGTGGTACCAGAGCCATTTGTATCACAGCTCTCGACGTTACTCAAGAAGATGGCATTCACCGATGAAGAAGTGGCACAACTACGTGACGTTCTTCGTGGCTTACCGGAGCCCAGAATCCAAGCACGACGAGGATACGACACCATGCATGCACCACGACATGCTGATGAATACAAGACAAGCGAACTCCCGGAGTTCGTAGGCGGCACCGATCCCGAGGTTTATTTGGAGTGGGAAAGAAAAATTGAACGAATGTTCGAGTTCAAGGATCTCAATGACGAGGTACGTTGCAAGTATGCGATCCTCAAACTTGGAAAGGGAGCTTCCCTTTGGTTTGAGCGAATGAAGACACAAAGAGTTCGTCTTAAAAGAGAAGATACGTTCGTGGGATTCTCTAAAAAGAAACTACGAAAGAGATATGTCCCGACTACACACAAGTTAAGCTTGTATCGAAAAATTTCGAACTCACGCAAGGAAAACTAAGTGTCGAGGAGTACATCGAGGAGTTTGAAAACTTATCCTTGATGGGAGAACTTGAAGAAAGCGAAGAATTGCGGATGTCCCGTTTCCTACGAGGTTTGAACAAAAACATTGCTAATTCCGTGGAACTCTACCCCTATTCCGACTTTGATACTTTATGCGGACTTTGCATAAAGTTGGAAAATCAAAACAAAACAAAAATCTCTAAACCCGAATTCCCACCTAAATACGGAAATACCAACTTTGGCGCGAGTTCTAGCTCGTTTCCAAAACCTATCACCACAAGCCAACCCGTTACTACCATCCCAAAAACTCCTATCACACCAAAGGAAACAAGCCTATCTAAAGTCCGGTGTTTCACATGTCAAGGATTTGGACACTATCAAAGTGCTTGTCCAAATCGGAGGATTGTGACGTTACGAGAAGCCATAGCCGTCCGAGAAGAATTACTAGCCGAAGAAGAAAGAGTTGGAGACGTTTTTAACTTAGAAGCTGACGAAGAAGAAGAAGAATGCGAGGCATACGATGCCCCGAACTATGACACGAACCTCGTCCTTCGCATGTTACAAACGAAAGCCGCCCCAAGTGACGAAGAACAACGAGACCAAATCTTTCACACGAAGTGTCGTGTCGGAGAGAAATGGTGTAGCTTGATCATTGACGGTGGAAGTTGTACAAACGTGGCATCAAGCGAGATGGTCTCAAAACTCGGCTTGATCACCACGGCCCATCCTAAGCCGTATGCACTCCATTGGCTCGATGATGGAAACAAGGTGATAGTATCAAGGCAAGTGAAGGTCGGACTCACCATGGGTTCGTATGGCGATGATATTACATGCGATGTACTACCGATGGACGCATGTCACGTGTTATTAGGAAGACCTTGGTTATTTGATCGGGACGTACTACATCGAGGGAGGAGTAATGAGTATGAGTTACGTGACAAAGGTAAAAAAATTGTTCTTAAAACTATGTCACCTCAAGCTATCCGGACGATGAGTTCGAAAAAAGTCGAAGGACCGAAACTTACGATGTTTGCAAACGAGAAAGAAGTCGAACACACCATTGACGATGGCGAACGTGTTTATTTGATGATGATCAAAGAGGTCCGAAATCTTGCCACCAAATCGCAACATGAGGAAGAGATAGACGCACTATTACACGAGTTTTCGGACGTATTTCCCGAAGACTTGCCGGTAGGATTACCACCTATCCGCGGGATTGAACACCAGATTGATCTTATACCAGGAGCTCCATTACCGAACAAAGCGGCGTATCGTTGTAATCCCGAAGAAACCAAAGAACTACAACGACAAATTTATGAACTCATGAATCACGGATATGTCCGAGAAAGTTTAAGTCCGTGTGCGGTTCCAGTTCTACTTGTACCAAAAAAGGACGGAACATGGCGAATGTGTATTGACAGTAGAGCCGTGAATAACATCACCGTCAAGTATCGGTTTTCCATCCCGAGACTAGACGACATGCTGGACGAGTTACATGGCTCGGTTATATTTTCCAAAGTTGATTTACGGAGCGGATACCATCAAATCCGCATGCGAGAGGGAGACGAATGGAAAACGGCGTTTAAAACAAAGAATGGACTTTACGAATGGGTTGTGATGCCATTCGGCCTCACCAACGCCCCGAGCACTTTTATGAGGTTGATGAACGAGGTTCTTAAACCTTTCTTGGGAAAGTTTGTTGTCGTGTACTTAGACGACATTTTGATCTACAATGTCCGTAGAGGAACATCTCGAACATTTGCGGTACGTATTTGAGACGCTAAGGGAACAAAACTTTATGGAAAACGGAGAAGTGTACTTTCCTAGTCGAGTCTTATCTTTCTCGGCTATGTGGTTTCGAAGACGGAGTTTTGGTCGACCAAGAGAAGATCGCGGCAATCAAGTCGTGGCCGACCCCAAAAACAATCACGGAGGTACGGTCATTTCATGGCCTCGCTTCTTTTACCGACGATTCATACGGACTTTAGCACTATATCCAAATCCGATCACGAGTGTCCGAAAAGGGAACCTTTGCATGGAACGAGGCGGCCCAAAAGGCTTTTGAAAATTTGAAGGGAAAATTATGTGAAGCGCCGATTTTGACGTTACCCGATTTTTCACAACCGTTTGAGGTGGAATGCGACGCTAGCGGAGTTGGAATCAGGGCAGTGCTTATTCAACGAGGCCGTCCCATCGCCTATTTTTCGGAGAAGTTAAGTGGCGCCCGAGTGAATTATTGTACTTACGACAAGGATTTCTATGCTATCGTAAGAGCACTCGATCATTGGAGTCATTATCTACGTTCGAAACATTTCGTGCTGCATTCGGATCACGAGTCGTTGAAATACATCAACGGACAAAGTAAGCTAAGCCCGAGACATGTAAAATGGGTGGAATTTTTACAATCTTTTCACTTTTCATCCAAGTACAAAGACGGGAAGAGTAATGTAGTGGCGGATGCGCTATCGAGACGGTATGCCTTACTGTCGATGCTAGATGTTCGTTTGTTGGGGTTCGAGACTTTGAAAGATCATTACAACGACGATTTGGACTTCGGGGAAATTTTTAACCGTTGTAAAACGGCCCCGTACGAGGAATTTGTTTTACAGATGGCTTTCTTTTCAAGGGAAATAAGTTATGTGTGCCGAGACATACAATTCGGGAATTCTGGTTCGGGAGGCGCACGGAGGAGGACTAGCCGGTCATTTCGGCTCGACCAAGATCAGAGGTGCTAAAAGAACATTTCTTTTGGCCGAAGATGTATGGTGACGTAAGCACAATCGTGAGCAAATGCGTAACTTGTCACATGATGAAAAGTTCGCTCAAGTCGAGTACATACATGCCGCTACAATACCAATGCTACGACCATGGGAGGATGTCTCGATGGATTTTATTGTGGCTTTACCTCGTACTCAACGAGGCAAAGACTCGATCATGGTGGTCGCCGACCGCTTTTTCAAAATGGCTCACTTTATCGCATGCCACAAAACCGATGATGCAAGCAATGTGGCGGACTTGTACTTCCGAAGTAGTTCGTTTACACGGAGTTCAAAACTATCGTGTCGGATCGAGATTCCAAATTTCGAGTTACTCGAATATGGAGGAAAGTGGGTACTAAACTCCTATTCAAGACTTCACATCACCCACGCATCGACGGATGCACCGAGGTAACTAATCGAACCTTAGGAGCATTATTACGAGGGTTGGTAAATAAAACACGAAGGATTGGGACGTTAAACTTGCTCATGCGAATTCGCATACAACCGATCACCCGGTTATGCCACGGCCCATTCACCTTTTGAAGTGGTATACGGATTAAATCCGCACTTGCCATTGGACTTGATTCCCTTGCCGAGCAACGAATTGGTTCACAAGGACGCCAAGCAAAACTCAAATCCATGATGAAGTTACATGAAAAGATACGGAACGGATTAGAGAAGTGAATGAAATGTACAAACGGAAGTCGAACAAAAATAAAAAAGCGAGATTATTTGATGTTGGCGACTTAGTTTGGATACATTTGAGAAAAGAAAGATTCCCAAGCAAACGGAAGAACAAATTGATGCCGAGAGCCGAGGGTCCGTACCAAATTGTGGAAAAGGTGAACGACAACGCATACAAAGTCGAACTTCCGGGCGAATACGGAGTACACGCGACATTCAACGTAGGTGATCTCTCACCTTATCTTGACGACGATGGCATTGCGGAATTGAGGTCAATTCCTTTTAAAGACGGAGGGAATGATACGATATCTAATATTCCAGTCGAAGAAACTCCAATAAAAATCGACATCCATGATGATGCAAATTCGCATGGCCATGCATCGTTATACTTAGGAGAAAATGTTAAACGGATTGGAGTTACGTTGTTAATCGGAATCGGAGTAACGTAGAATTCGACGACGGAATCGGTCCGAAAGCATGAAAAATCGGCCATATCATGCTTGAAAGGGACATATCTTGACTTCATATCTTTACAAAATAATGAAGTGATTTCCTCCTTCCCCACCATGACACAAACGGCCGAAACTTGTAGATGGAGTGAAGATTTTCTTCTTCATGTCATTGTCCCTCATTTCATTATCACCCATGTAATTCCAAGGAGGAAGATATCTTCATCAAATCTACACCAAATCCTCCTCACTCCTTGATTAGGATCGGCCGATTGGAAGCTTGCAAGAAGGATGATTTGTGAAGACTTTCATCAAAGATCCTTCATGTCACCATCATGAAATAAAGACCAAGATCTCTTCATGTCTCAATCAAACAATAAAATCCAAGATTGCTTGGTATCCCCTTGATATTTTCGGCCGATTAGGATGTTGCTAGGAAGTTTCGTTTTCTCGTTTTGTTGTATTTTCTTTCGGTTGGAAACTACTATATATAGTAGTGCTCGTTGTATTTGTAACATATCTTGAATCATAAAAAAAAACCTTGTATTTCCTTTGAAATATACGTTGAACGAGTTCAGCAAACCTTAGTTATTGTTTCGACGCGTCTCGAGATTTTAACTTGATCAATTCTCAAAAGGTCTTGGGAAGAGATTACCTTTTATCGAGTTATAGGTCTAGTTCGATAAAACACATCACAATCCGTACATCACACTACCTCACGGCCGAACACCATCAAATTTCGGCCACCTTTAGTAAAATTCAAGTGATACTTTGTTACTTGTTAATCTTCCGTTGTGTTTTATACGTATTACTCACGTAATTCGTATCAACCGCACCCTTTGATGATGGTTAAATCCACCAAAAACTCAATCTGTAGAAACAACGATAGTGCACATTCCTCAAAAAAACGAACAGTTATTACCTTTGCAAAACGAGTTATACTGCCATCTTTATTGAATGGTCTACAGCTAATCCGTGATCTAACTAAGCAAGGGAAACCATAGCAGACAGTTCATCTTTTTAAACCCCAAATCAACTAAAATTACCATTCAGGGATGGAAAATATTGAAATTTTAGGGTACTTGTAGAAATGATTACCATGCATTGATGTGGCTTTATGAATAGATTTATCTATGGCGATGTCGTCACTGATGGTAACACCATTCATTTGCTTCCATGTGTTAAGGACACGTTTGATGGGCGATTAATAAACTAGCAAGTTCAATAAACTGCATTCCTGATACAGCTTGTTAATAAGTCACTAATAATATAAATTAATTAGAGTACACAAAACTGACTAATTACATTAAAATAGTGGTTGTAGTCAACAGCACACATTAAAATGCATGTTATTGTATTGTTCAAAACAAAGTTTAAATAATGCTTGCAAATAATTATCCACACACAACATATATAACCAAACCTGACAACCACATAAGATTGACAACTTGATGTAAACACTGTTTAGTGGGGCACCTACTTTTAAGTTTCTTATGCGTTTCTGCTTAACTGCTTATTTATTAGCAGATCAGCATTTTAAAGTAGTTGTGCCATTCTTATGCTTATGTTCTTATTTTAGATTAAGAAAAGAAATTTGTGTCACAGCTTACATATCCGTCCCCCCGCTTGGCCTCATATCCATGTTAGTTTTCAAGTTTTGAGGAGTCAAAATTTCTCCTCATATCCATTTTAAAGTATAATGCAAGCTGAAGTCTAACTTCAGAAGATCTTATATCTTTTTAACATCCAATCCAAGGGAGTAGGATTATAGTCCCAAGTGTATCCTCTCTAAATGTGATAATATGTGTCAAGTAACAAGGACCGTACATTTTTTACATAAATACTTGTCCAATTTTCAACAAATTCAGGCTCATGAACCGCACCTTTTGAGCTTATTGCATTATTACCAATATCCAAGGCTGAAAGGCTCCCAACAAACCAACAACTCAGTATTAGCAGAGTGTAAATTAAGAAACACAGAGATCTTCAAACCTTAATGACTCCATTGAATTTAAAATCAAAACCTTTTATGTGAAACTAAGCCAGACACTAAAGTGCGAACACCTTCATCTCCTATAGAGTTTCCGTTCACATAAAGTTAGCCACCAAACAAAATGGAATATAAAAACAAAAATTTATCTACCAGTAGTTTGACAAGATATTCAATCTAGTACAGTAAAAGCAGACACGGATTCATCCAAAAAAAAAAAATACACGAAGCACTCCAAAATACTACATTAGGTAAAGTCCAGCCACCACTTTGCAATATACTCTTACTATAACATTACTTCAATTGCTCAATCAGAACATATCAACATAAACATAGTCACAGGAATCTTCAAGGACAAATGCACTTACATATGAAATTAGCAATACCAACCAAGCATATATTATATTTCCATGAAATTGAGGACTTGTGTAAAGTATTTCCTCCATCATCTTTCATGCATCAAACCGTAACCCAAAAAAAAGAAACAAAGAAACCGTAACCAAAAAAAAAGAAGAAACAAGAAAATAGAGCAACCAAAAAAGAAACACCAAACCATAACAACAACAAAAAAATAAACAAAGAAAATTAAAAATACCTCCCGAAGCTCTTCAAAGATTCGGATCTTTAGAAGGATGCTTCGTGATTTCTAAATCGATGACACGTTTCCAAGCGATTGAGCCAAATTAGTAAAAGTTTGTGGAGGTAGTTGTTGCTTGAACATCTTCATGACTTCTCCAATCGTATCTTTCACAATTTGATCCTTATATGGTTTCAAAATTCGCAGGATGATTACACCACCCACTTGTAGTGCTCTTACTCTTTTTCCTTTGATAGTTGAACACCTTCCAAGTCGCCTTTGATTAACTCTGTTATCAATCTTCATTACTTCATGATATGCTTTATCTCCATCAATCTGCCTTTCCATTTGAAGTTCATCCATCTTGTCCTACATTAGAAATAATAGAAGCATTATTAAAATCTAGCAAAGTTGAGATGGGAAAAGTGAAGCCTAATAAATGTAAAGGTAATAAAACTTACAATATTAGCTTTAATAGGCTCGTAACATGTTTTGTATATTTTTCCCACTTTCCTCTTACGAGACTCTTTGTACAATTGTGCTTCAGATGGTCGTTTCTTCTCATTATCTTGTTGTTGCTAGTATGGAAATATTAAAAAGACATCAGAATTAAAAAAAAAATAACATGACCATAAAGCTGAAGGGCTGGCCCTTGCTATATTCCCTCGATGCGGAAAAATAAACAAGCGAATTATTATTCATTGTAATTAACTTACCAATTCATATTCCTTCCTTGCAAAGCTGATGGGACCCATAGTGTGCCTATCTTTTTGGTTGGTACTGCTTTTTCTGTTCTTCTTACTTTCTTCCTGCTTGTTAATAAAATAAACACAACTTAGAAAGTTTCTTTGGAAAAGCCACTTTGTGAAATTTGACATAAATATCTTGGATAACATAAAAGAATAACAATTACTTCAATGACATCTAACTTCCAGAAATCTAATAATTGCTCAAAATAAGCTTTTGGTATATTATCGGGAGCGTTTGCAATCTCTCATTATCATTGTCGTAAGCACTAAAGTGCCTTTTTTTTACAATGCTTTTATGTCGGCGCCAAAGCCTTCCAACTGCTGCCAACACATAGTCCTTCCCTTCTTCAGAGATTATGAATTTAGTCTGCATAGATAATAAGACATTTTGAGGGATATTCAAAGAGCTAAGAATTTAATAATCCCTAAGCATATTAAAAGACTCGAACCTTGACAAATTCCCAAATGTTGTCCTTATCGGGACCTTATGCCAATTAATTTTGTTCAATGGCGCAAGACATGAGTTACGAGCTAAAGTGCCAAGAAACCTTGAAAATTTATCTAAGGTCTTCTTGTCAGGGCCAATAGGCTTCCCCTTTTCATTCAAAATTAATGGCTTACGATCATCTAATGTCCATTCATGGACATCTTTGCACGTAGTTGGTCCTCTAGTCCGCTTCACTTTTGACAATGCTATATATAAACCAACAAAGGCAAGTATAAAAATGTATAATTCCACCATTATGAATAATCAGAATTAAAAGCTTTAAAATTCTTGGATAGTGAAACATTACCACTTTGTTTATCAGTACCACTTTGAACACCATCATTCCCACCTTGAACATCATCATTACCACCTTCAGCATCATCATCAGATTCGTGCACTGATTCCAGTTCATCTGAGTACATACTATTTTGATTTTCTTCCTCTAAGTCATATAGGAACGAATTTGCTGCACAAAATCTCTCCATTTGCGAACCAGCAATTTGGTGTTTCAGAACATGCAAAACATTTGGCTGAGTATTAGTTTGTTGCATGAATACCTCATTTTGTTTCTTTCTCACTTCCTTTTCTTTTAACATTGCTTTCATCTTAATGTAATCACTGAGTGAGCCAGGTGCAACCATTGTCTTGGTCTGCCCCATCTTTGTTTTGTGACCACGCTCAACCTCTTTGTCCCGTTGGCTTTGGAACGCTGGTTTTTGCGCGCTAGACTTGCTAACCCTTTCGTCAGAATTCTCTACTATAGTTGGATAACGCATCTTAGCTTGAGCTGCCATCGACATCGAGGAAACATCTGTCTTCTCTTTCATCTTACCAGTAGGGTCTTTAACCGCCGAAACCTTTCAAAACATGAACGATAAATATGATTGAGGCGTATATATAATCCATTATTTTGAGCTGATTATGTATTAACTTATGTACTTTGGAAAATTGGCAAAAGAAAGTATTTTCCACAGATTGCAAGCATAAATAAACTTATACCTGCCCTATCTATAACGATGCACAGATTTTTCTCCATGAATAACAAAAAACTTAAGTGTACGAGTTTTTCATTTTGATAAAATTCACATAAATCACTTATTTTAACTCGGCCTGAAAATACGAAAGAGATCATGGGAATACCTAATCACAATTTCCTCAACAAAGCATTGATAGAAAATCGTTGAAAAGGAAAATTACAATATTTAAATAACGCAACTCTATCAGGATAACATTTCGACTTCAACCACTTTACTAAATCAACGAATAAAATCAATGCAATCCCACAATTATAATGAAGCAGAGTCATAACAAAAACATAAAAAGCTAAAAACAAACAAAAAAATTTATCATATCAAACATTCATTTCGTTCGAATTTTTCAAATCATTAAAAAACCTGATTTTCAACATATTCTTAACCACAATAATTTACTCCATGAACAATAAAAAAGAAAGCAAAAAAAGCTTCAAAAGTAGCCTAAGTGTATGAGTTTCTCATTTCGAATTAAAACCACAAAGATAATGTTAACAGTTATGCTCATCAATTTATGCTGCCATGTTCATTAACCACATCCAACTCTCGCGCTCTATGTAGCAATATTATGTACGAAGCATGGAAAGTAAGTTTTTGCTTAAAAACAACCTATATAAATATAATGATATGTTGTGTGTTGTTTTCAGCAGCCATTTTTTGCTGCTGCCAACATCAATATTAGCACATGGTAGCATAAATTAATGAGTCTGGGCTTTTTGGTGATGTAATAAGACCTGCTGCCCACTACGCGATGTATCGGAACACATAAGCAACCTGATGATGCAAAGAAGACCAGTCTGGGCTTTTTGGTGATGCAGAAAAATTTTAGAGTGCTTTTACATGCTTCTTAATAAATAGCATTACTAAGTAGATATGAATTTTCTTTAACTTACAAAGATCACATTCAACTTATGAAGATTATACCTTCTTAGAGCGAGACCTCAGGTTTACAGCTTTTGTCCTTATCTCCATGCCGTTCTCGTCACTCAATTGGTTCTCGTCTTCACTAGGTGTGTACGTGTCAAGACCTTCTACCACCTTCTTGGATTGCTTTTTACTTTTCATTGACTTAATTAATTCATAATCCATTGTATTCAGTCCCATGTCCTTCATTTTCATTTTATTTTGTGCGATCTTTATTTCCCTGGCTTTTTCATAACATGCCATATTAACCTTACTTCCTGCAAAAAAAGAAGACAACTGGAGTATATTAAAAAAGAAGATTAATATTCATCCCACGTAACAAACTACTATTATTCTCAACTTTAAATTGCACTTTTAGTGAAATAGCCAATGTATCTTTCTACCTTTGGAATCAAACCTTTGGAAGAACTCAAAGTGGATTAAATGAGCAAGATAATGTATTGTTTATTATAGTTGATGTTTTACTGTTTGATTTGGAATATAGTACATTCTCTATTTATTCGATTTATGATTGAGGATTGCTACTGCTTTGGTCATATCTTTGCAAGCAATCTGTTTGTTTAAGAGAATGGTAGTAGTTTGTTTTGGAAAGAAATAGGAATATGTCTGCTCCTTACGCATTCACCTTATAGTTTGCAGAGATTATAAATCATATACTAGATTGGAGCTTAATTTCTTCTGGTCAGTGTAACTGTTATTTGTTGAATTGAGGTCGAATAATAATTACTAGTTTGTTTCTAATACATTGCTAATCATAGCTTCTTCTGGCTTAACAAAATCTTCAATCTTTATATGTGTGTCATGTAAGTCTGTCATGTAGTCGGCCTATGTAAAAGATTATCAAATTATAAAGTTTTATTAATATTGTTTTTGTGGTTTGCTTTAGAGTTCACACATGCATTAAGCAAGAGCCAAGAAGCATAGTTATTTTTGTTTTTGTGCGTTATACTGAAACCTACCTTGGATGCCTTGTCTGTTAAGCAAGCAATCATACAAATACAACTTTATGATCAACCTGTACCATGATAACACTACAACACACTTACAGGTCACAACCTCATTACCTGCATTGATCTCCCATGACCTGATAATTGAAATCATCACTCTATAGTGCACTAAACTATCTAGTATCAATTAAATTTGCATCTGAAATCTCATGGATATTTATGATTTCTCTTATAATGTAGGTAGACCAAGCAATACAGATGTACGAGAGAATGATGCAAGAGAAATTTATGTTTATACGTCACTGGAACGCATTACGGTTTTCACCAAAATATCAAGCTAGTTTTTCCAAGAGAAACAAGCTAGCTAAGGACAAATACAATCTATTGACAGTCAAATTCCTACAAGCCTAGAATCCAATGAAAGGATGGAACATCCAACTGGAAGAAAAGTTGCAAAGAAGTTGAAGAGAGCCGCAAATGAAGCAACAAACGAGGAAAGCCTGGAATTTCTTAAAGCAATGCAGAAAGATGCATTGGCTATTGCTTCTTCAATAATCTTGAGATCGAATAAATCAACAACATAAAAATCAGATCTGGTAAAATCCAAGACAATTGTCTTCTTAATATTCATCCCACGAGACAAACTACTACAATATATTCTCAACTTTAACCTCAACTTTTACTGAAATAAGAAGACAACTGGAATATATTTAAAGCTGCGAAAATTCCAATATATCTAAGTAATAAGCATTCTTACCCTTAACGCGAAATTAGAAAAAAAAAATGTTATCGCTAAATAAGAGCAGATCTTAAAGTACAATAAAAGTATTTATCATTTTCCTTCAAATTTGTTGATAGATACACCAAACCAACTTAATTCAATGGTTCCATCCAATCCCAATCTGTCTCATCTATATCAGAATTATCTTTGTGGCTCTCAACGCAAGGTTCAATGTTGGTATTTTGACGAACTTCAACTATGTCAGATGCACCATCTCTACACCAAGTTATATCATCATCAGCAACTCTAGCAATATTTAAATCCTCAAGAGGTTCACGAACTTTGCTCCAGTATGTGTCTTCGCATTGTACCTCTTCGTTAAGGAAGTCTCTAGGCAACTTTCTATGCACATGATACGATATCTAATATTCCAGTCGAAGAAACTCCGATAAAAATCGACATCCATGATGATGCAAATTCGCATGGCCATGCATCGTTATACTTAGGAGAAAATGTTAAACGGATTGGAGTTACGTTGTTAATCGGAATCGGAGTAACGTAGAATTCGACGACGGATCGACCCGAAAAGCATGAAGATCGGCCAAAACATGCTTGAAAGGGACACTTTGTCTTCATATCTTTCACAAAATAAATGAAGATCACCTCCTTCCCCACCATGACACAAACGGCCGAAGCTTATAGATGGAGTGAAGACTTTCTTCTTCATGTCACCATCAAGATATCTTCATCAAATCAACACCAAATCCTCCTAAAGTTCGGCCGATTGGAAGCAAGTGCAAGGGAGGATATTTTGTTCTACTTCATGTCACCATCAAGACCAAAGTTTGCCTCATGTCTCTTTCACCTAATAACACCAAGATTGCTTGGTATCTACTTGAAGATTTCGGCCGAAATAGGAAGTTGCTAGGAAGTTCGTTTTCTCGTTTTGTTGTATTTTCTTACGGTTGGAAACTACTATATATAGTAGTGTTCGTTGTATTTGTAAATCATCGAGAATCATAATAAACATTGTATTTCCTTTGAAATATACGTTGAACGAGTTCGACAAACTTTAGTTATTGTTTCGACGAGTCTCGAGATTTTAACTTGATCAATTCTCAAAAGGTCTTGGGAAGAGATTACCTTTTATCGAGTTATAGGTCTAGTTCGATAAAAACACACCAAACTCCGTACATCATACTATATCACGGCGAATCCCATTAAATTCGTCCATCACCTTTGTAATTTTTGATCCATATTGTAAACTTGTTAATCTTCCGTTGTGTTTATACGCATTACTTACGTAATTCGTATCATAAGTGGTATCGAGACATTTGTCTCACGCTTCCGACATCATCAAGAAGATGGCATTCACCGATGAAGAAGTAGCACAACTACGTGACGTTCTTCGTGGCTTGCCGAGCCCGTAATCCATGCACGACGAGGACATGACACCATGCATGCACCACGACATGCGGATGAATACAAGACCAGCGAACTTCCGAGTTCGTAGGCGGCACCGATCCCGAGGTTTATTTGGAGTGGGAAAGAAAAATTGAACGAATGTTTGAGTTCAAGGAGCTCAATGACGAGGTACGTTGCAAGTACGCGATTCTCAAACTTGGAAAGGAGCTTCCTTTGGTTTGAGCGCATGAAGACGCAAAGAAGTCGTGCCGGAAAAGAGAAGATACGTCGTAGGATTCCCTAAAAAGGAAACTACGAAAAGATATGTCCCGCGACACACAAGCTAAGTCTCAGATCGAAAAATTTCTGACCTCACGCAAGGAAAGCTAAGTGTCGAGGAGTACATCGAGGAGTTTGAAAACTTATCCTTGATGGGAGAACTTGAAGAAAGCGAAGAATTGCGCATGTCCCGTTTCCTACGAGGTTTGAACAAAAATATTGCTAATTCCGTGGAACTCTACCACTATTCCGACTTCGATACTTTATGCGGGCTTTGCATAAAGTTGGAAAATCAAAACAAAACAAAACTCTCTAAACCCGAATTCCCACCTAAATACGGAAATACCAACTTTGGCGCGAGTTCTAGCTCGTTTCCAAAACTGTCACCACAAGCCACCTGCTACTACCCTTCCAAAACTCCTATCACACCAAAAGAAACAAGCCTATCTAAAGTCCGGTGTTTCTAATGTCTAGGATTTGGACTCTATCTAAGTGCTTGTCCAAATAGGTGGATTGTAACGCTATGCAGAAGCCATAGCCGCCCGAGAGGAATTATTAGCCAAGAAGAAAGAGTTGGAGACGTTTTTAACTTAGAAGTCGACGAAGAAGAAGAATGCGAGGCATACGATGCCCCGAACTATGACACGAACCTTGTCCTTCGCATGTTACAAACGAAGGCCGCCCCAAGTGACGAAGAACAACGGGACCAAATCTTCCACACGAAGTGTCGTGTCGGAGATAAATGGTGTAGCTTGATCATTGACGGTGGAAGTTGCACAAACGTGGCATCAAGCGAGATGGTTTCAAAACTCGGTTTGATCACCACGGCCCATCCTAAGCCGTATGCACTCCATTGGCTCGATGATGGGAACAAAGTGAAGGTATCAAGACAAGTGAAGGTCGGACTCACCATGGGTTCGTATGGTGATGACATTACATGCGATGTACTACCGATGGACGCATGTCACGTGTTATTAGGAAGACCTTGGTTATTTGATCGGGACGTACTACATCGAGGGAGGAGTAATGAGTATGAGTTACGTGACAAAGGTAAAAAAATTGTTCTTAAACCTATGTCACCTCAAGCTATCCGGACGATGAGTTCGAAAAAAGTCGAAGGACCGAAACTTACGATGTTTGCAAACGAAAGAAGTCGAACACGCCATTGACGATGGCGAACGTGTTTATTTGATGATGATCAAAGAGGTACGAAATCTTGCCACCAAATCGCAACATGAGGAAGAGATAGACGCACTATTACACGAGTTTTCGGACGTATTTCCCGAAGACTTGCCGGTAGGATTACCACCTATCCGCGGGATTGAACACCAGATTGATCTTATACCGGGAGCTCCATTACCGAACAAAGCGGCGTATCGTTGTAATCCCGAAGAAACCAAAGAACTACAACGTCAAATTGACGAACTCATGAATCACGGATATGTCCGAGAAAGTTTAAGTCCGTGTGCGGTTCCAGTTCTACTTGTACCAAAAAAAGACGGAACATGGCGAATGTGTATTGACAGTAGAGCCGTGAATAACATCACCGTCAAGTATCGGTTTCCCATCCCGAGACTAGACGACATGCTGGACGAGTTACATGGCTCGGTTATATTTTCCAAAGTTGATTTACGGAGCGGATACCATCAAATCCGCATGCGAGAGGGAGACGAATGGAAAACGGCGTTTAAAACGAAGAATGGACTTTACGAATGGGTTGTGATGCCATTCGGCCTCACCAACGCCCCGAGCACCTTTATGAGGTTGATGAACGAGGTTCTTAAACCTTTCTTGGGAAAGTTTGTTGTCGTGTACTTAGACGACATTTTGATCTACAGACGGTCCGTAGAAGAACATCTCGAACATTTGCGGTACGTGATTGAGACGCTAAGGGAACAAAAACTTTATGGAAAACGGAGAAGTGTACTTTCCTAGTCGAGTCTTGTCTTTCTCGGCTATGTTTTTTCGAATGTCGGAGTTTCGGTAGACATAGAGAAGATCGCGGCAATCAAGTCGTGGGCGACCCCAAAGACAATCACGGAGGTAAGGTCATTTCATGGCCTCGCTTCTTTTTACCGACGATTCCTACGGACTTCAAAGACTATCTCCATCCGATCACGGAGTGTCCGAAAAGGGAACCTTTGCATGGAACGAGGCACCAAAAGGCTTTTGAAAATTTAAAAGGAAAATTATGTGAAGCGCCGATTTTGACGTTACCCGATTTTTCACAACCGTTTGAGGTAGAATGCGACGCTAGCGGAGTTGGAATCGGGGCAGTGCTTATTCAAAGAGGCCGTCCCATCACCTATTTTTCGGAGAAGTTAAGTGGCGCCCGAGTGAATTATTGTACTTACGACAAGGAGTTCTATGCTATCGTAAGAGCACTCGATCATTGGAGTCATTATCTGCGTCAAACATTTCGTACCGCATTCGGATCACGAGTCGTTGAAATACATCAACGGACAGAGTAAGCTAAGCCCGAGACATGCAAAATGGGTGGAATTTTTACAATCTTTTCACTTTTCATCCAAGTACAAAGACGGGAAGAGTAATGTAGTGGCGGATGCACTATCGAGACGATATGCCTTCATCACAATGCTAGATGTTCGTTTGTTGGGGTTCGAGACTTTGAAAGATCATTACAACGACGATTTGGACTTCGGGAAATTTTTAACCGTTGTAAAACGGCCCCATACGAGGAATTTATTTTACAGGATGGCTTTCTTTTCAAGGGAAATAAATTGTGTGTGCCGAGGCATACAATTCGGAATTGTTGGTTCGGGAGGCGCACGGAGGAGGACTAGCTTGGTCACTTGGTTCGACCAAATCAGAGGTGCTAAAAGAACATTTCTTTTGGCCGAAGATGTATGGTGACGTCGGCACAATCGTGAGCAAATGCGTAACTTGTCACATGATGAAAAGTTCGTTCAAGTCGAGTACATACATGCCGTTGCGATACCGCTACGACCGTGGGAGGATGTCTCGATGGATTTTATTGTGGCTTTACCTCGTACTCAACGAGGCAAAGACTCGATCATGGTGGTTGTCGACCGCTTTTCGAAAATGGCTCACTTTATCGCGTGCCACAAACCGATGATGCAAGCAATGTGGCGGACTTGTACTTAGGAAGTAGTTCGTTTACACGGAGTTCCAAAACTATCGTGTCGGATCGAGATTCCAAATTTCGAGTTACTCGGAATACTTTATGGAGGAAAGTTGGTACTAAACTCCTATTCAAGACTTCACATCACCCGCAAACCGACGGATGCATCGAGGTGACTAATCGAACCTTGGGAGCATTATTGCGAGGGTTGGTAAATAAAACACAGAAGGATTGGGACGTTAAACTTGCTCATGCGGAATTCGCATACAACCGATCACCCGGTTATGCCACGGCCCATTCACCTTTTGAAGTGGTATACGGATTAAATCCGCACTTGCCATTGGACTTGATTCCCTTACCGAGCAACGAGTTGGTTCACAAAGACGCCGAAGCAAAACTCAAATCAATGGTGAAGTTACATGAAAAGATACGGGAACGGATTAAAGAAGTAAATGAAATATACAAATGGAAGTCGAACAAAAATAAAAAGGCGAGATTATTTGATGTTGGCGACTTGGTTTGGATACATTTGAGAAAAGAAATATTCCCAAGCAAACGGAAGAACAAATTGATGCCGAGAGCCGAGGGTCCGTACAAAATTGTGGAAAAGGTGAACGACAACGCATACAAAGTCGAACTTCCGGGCGAATACGGAGTACACGCGACATTCAACGTAGGTGATCTCTCACCTTATCTTGACGACGATGGCATTGCGGAATTGAGGTCAATTCCTTTCAAAGACGGAGGGAATGATACGATATCTAATATTCCAGTCGAAGAAACTCCGATAAAAATCGACATCCATGATGATGCAAATTCGCATGGCCATGCATCGTTATACTTAGGAGAAAATGTTAAACGGATTGGAGTTACGTTGTTAATCGGAATCGGAGTAACGTAGAATTCGACGACGGATCGACCCGAAAAGCATGAAGATCGTCCAAAACATGCTTGAAAGGGACACTTTGTCTTCATATCTTTCACAAAATAAATGAAGATCACCTCCTTCCCCACCATGACACAAACGGCCGAAGCTTATAGATGGAGTGAAGACTTTCTTCTTCATGTCACCATCAAGATATCTTCATCAAATCAACACCAAATCCTCCTAAAGTTCGGCCGATTGGAAGCAAGTGCAAGGGAGGATATTTTGTTCTACTTCATGTCACCATCAAGACCAAAGTTTGCCTCATGTCTCTTTCACCTAATAACACCAAGATTGCTTGGTATCTACTTGAAGATTTCGGCCGAAATAGGAAGTTGCTAGGAAGTTCGTTTTCTCGTTTTGTTGTATTTTCTTACGGTTGGAAACTACTATATATAGTAGTGTTCGTTGTATTTGTAAATCATCGAGAATCATAATAAACATTGTATTTCCTTTGAAATATACGTTGAACGAGTTCGACAAACTTTAGTTATTGTTTCGACGAGTCTCGAGATTTTAACTTGATCAATTCTCAAAAGGTCTTGGGAAGAGATTACCCTTTTATCGAGTTATAGGTCTAGTTCGATAAAAACACACCAAACTCCGTACATCATACTATATCACGGCCGAATCCCATTAAATTCGTCCATCACCTTTGTAATTTTTGATCCATATTGTAAACTTGTTAATCTTCCGTTGTGTTTATACGCATTACTTACGTAATTCGTATCAGCACATAATGCCAATCTTCCTCAATACCATCTTCTATATAGAAAACTTGTTGCACTTGTGATGCCAAGACAAAAGGGTCATCTATTGAACACAATCTCTTAAAGTTTACACGAGTCATGCCATAGTTGTCAGTTTCCACATGAAACCAATCACATTTGAACAAGACGACGCTAAATGCACTCCAGTAATCTATCTCAATTATTTCTTTTATCATCCCATAATAGGTGACATTACCAAGAATGGGGTTGCTATCTTTGCTACTAGCGAAGCTTGGAGTTAAAGCTGTCAAGGAGACTCCACTATTTTGTGTTTTACACTTCTCATCATGCTCTCTGGTGTAAAACGTATAGCCATTGCAAAAATATCCGGTGTATCTCCTTGCAACATTTGAAGGACCCAAGGACAACCACTTAATATGATCACTGACTTCATCCAACTCAACCCTTTCTCTAAACCAATCCATGAATTCATTACTATGTTGTTGCGCCTCCCTCCACCTTGTTTTCCGCTTGTCTCTGGAATTTTTTCTTACAAACTCTTCATGCGCCCGAAATTAATCGGTACCATAAAACTACATTAGAGTCTAATGTATAAAACATATAAGACAAGATTTGATAAAGGTGTTGCCTATACTAAAAAACATGTGCATTGTGCAGGTTCTTAGTACACTATGTATAAAACTTAATATTGGTACATAAAATTACATTAGAGCCATCTTTATGTACTACACTCCCTCCCTCTATATATAGAACTTAACACCTTTATGTAATAAAACATAAAGTTACTACACTCACGGTAGCATAAAATTACATTACAGTCTAATTTATAAAACATATTAGACAAGATTTGATACAGGTGTTGCCTGTACTAAAAACCTGTACATTGTGTAGTGTTACAATAATTGGTCTAATGCAATATTGTAACATAGGATAAAACATATAAGACATGATTTGATTTTCAACTCACTTGATATATTTCTCAACTTGCTCGTCTTCACAATTGAACAATGCATATCGATGAGCTAGAATTCTTGTATTTGAATCCAAGTTGAATGTGGTCCCTTTTTTCTTCCCTTTTTTCTTCTTCCCAAGAGGATGGCCTATCTTAGGGAACAACGGAGATCCCTCATCAACTTTACCACTTTTCTCATAAATTCGGTAGAATCCTCTACGTCGCTTCTTTGCATGATACGATATCTAATATTCCAGTCGAAGAAACTCCGATAAAAATCGACATCCATGATGATGCAAATTCGCATGGCCATGCATCGTTATACTTAGGAGAAAATGTTAAACGGATTGGAGTTACGTTGTTAATCGGAATCGGAGTAACGTAGAATTCGACGACGGATCGACCCGAAAAGCATGAAGATCGGCCAAAACATGCTTGAAAGGGACACTTTGTCTTCATATCTTTCACAAAATAAATGAAGATCACCTCCTTCCCCACCATGACACAAACGGCCGAAGCTTATAGATGGAGTGAAGACTTTCTTCTTCATGTCACCATCAAGATATCTTCATCAAATCAACACCAAATCCTCCTAAAGTTCGGCCGATTGGAAGCAAGTGCAAAGGAGGATATTTTGTTCTACTTCATGTCACCATCAAGACCAAAGTTTGCCTCATGTCTCTTTCACCTAATAACACCAAGATTGCTTGGTATCTACTTGAAGATTTCGGCCGAAATAGGAAGTTGCTAGGAAGTTCGTTTTCTCGTTTTGTTGTATTTTCTTACGGTTGGAAACTACTATATATAGTAGTGTTCGTTGTATTTGTAAATCATCGAGAATCATAATAAACATTGTATTTCCTTTGAAATATACGTTGAACGAGTTCGACAAACTTTAGTTATTGTTTCGACGAGTCTCGAGATTTTAACTTGATCAATTCTCAAAAGGTCTTGGGAAGAGATTACCCTTTTATCGAGTTATAGGTCTAGTTCGATAAAAACACACCAAACTCCGTACATCATACTATATCACGGCGAATCCCATTAAATTCGTCCATCCCCTTGGTAATTTTTGATCCATAGTGTAAACTTGTTAATCTTCCGTTGTGTTTATACGCATTACTTACGTAATTCGTATCATAAGTGGTATCGAGACATTTGTCTCACGCTTCTCGACATCATCAAGAAGATGGCATTCACCGATGAAGAAGTAGCACAACTACGTGACGTTCTTCGTGGCTTGCCGGAGCCCAGAATCCATGCACGACGAGGACATGACACCATGCATGCACCACGACATGCGGATGAATACAAGACCAGCGAACTTCCGGAGTTCGTAGGCGGCACCGATCCTGAGGTTTATTTGGAGTGGGAAAGAAAAATTGAACGAATGTTTGAGTTCAAGGAGCTCAATGACGAGGTACTGATACGATATCTAATATTCCAGTCGAAGAAACTCCGATAAAAATCGACATCCATAATGATGCAAATTCGCATGGCCATGCATCGTTATACTTAGGAGAAAATGTTAAACGGATTGGAGTTACGTTGTTAATCGGAATCGGAGTAACGTAGAATTCGACGACGGATCGGTCCGAAAAGCATGAAGATCGGCCAAAACATGCTTGAAAGGGACACTTTGTCTTCATATCTTTCACAAAATAAATGAAGATCACCTCCTTCCCCACCATGACACATACGGCCGAAGCATGAAGATAGAGTGAAGATTTTCTTCTTCATGTCATTGTCTCCCATATCTTGTTAGGATCGGCCGAATTGGAAGCTTGCAAGAAGGAAAGATGTGTGAAGACTTTCATCAAGAATCTTTCATGTCACCATCATGAAATAAAGACCAAGATTGCTTGGTATCTCCTTGAGATTTCGGCCGAAATGATGTTGCTAGGAAGTTCGTTTTTTTTCGTTTTGTTGTATTTTAAATGCAGTTGCAAACTACTATATAGAGTAGTGTTCGTTGTACTTGTAATTCATCGAGAATCATAATAAACTTTGTATTTCCTTTGAAATATACGTTGAACGAGTTCGACAAACCTTAGTTATTGTTTCGACGAGTTTCGAGATTTTAACTTTGATCAATTCTCAAAAGGTCTTGGGAAGAGATTACCCTTTTATCGAGTTATAGGTCTAGTTCGATAAAAACACATCAAACTCCGTACATCTTACTATATCACGGCCGAATCCCCTTTAATTCGTCCACCACCTTTGTAAATTTTATCCATATTGTAAACGTGATCATCTTCCATTGTGTTTATACGCATTACTTACGTAATTCGTATCATAAGTGGTATCAGAGACATTTGTCTCACAGTTCTCGACATCACTGAAGAAGATGGCATTCACCGATGAAGAAGTAGCACAACTACGTGACGTTCTTCGTGGCTTGCCGGAGCCCAGAATCCATGCACGACGAGGACATGACACCATGCATGCACCACGGCATGCGGATGAATACAAGACCAGCGAACTTCCGGAGTTCGTAGGCGGCACCGATCCTGAGGTTTATTTGGAGTGGGAAAGAAAAATTGAACGAATGTTTGAGTTCAAGGAGCTCAATGACGAGGTACGTTGCAAGTACGCGATTCTCAAACTTGGAAAGGAGCTTCCTTTGGTTTGAGCGAATGAAGACGCAAAGAAGTCGTGGCCGAAAAGAGAAGATACGTCGTAGGATTCCCTAAAAGGAAACTACGAAAAGATATGTTCCGCTACACACAAGCTAAGTCTCAGAAAAATTTCTGACCTCACGCAAGGAAAGCTAAGTGTCGAGGAGTACATCGAGGAGTTTGAAAACTTATCCTTGATGGGAGAACTTGAAGAAAGCGAAGAATTGCGCATGTCCCGTTTCCTACGAGGTTTGAACAAAAATATTGCTAATTCCGTGGAACTCTACCCCTATTCTGACTTCGATACTTTATGCGGACTTTGCATAAAGTTGGAAAATCAAAACAAAACCAAACTCTCTAAACCCGAATTCCCACCTAAATACGGAAATACCAACTTTGGCGCGAGTTCTAGCTCGTTTCCAAAACCTGTCACCACAAGCCACCACATTACCATTCCAAAAACCCCTACCACACCAAAAGAGACGAGCTTATCTAAAGTCCGATGTTTCAAATGTCAAGGATTTGGACACTATCAAAGTGCTTGTCCGAATCGGAGGATTGTGACATTACGAGAAGCCATAGCCGCCCGAGAGGAATTATTAGCCGAAGAAGAAAGAGTTGGAGACGTTTTTAACTTAGAAGCTGACGAAGAAGAAGAAGAATGCGAGGCATACGATGCCCCGAACTATGACACGAACCTTGTCCTTCGCATGTTGCAAACGAAGGCCGCCCCAAGTGACGAAGAACAACGGGACCAAATCTTCCACACGAAGTGTCGTGTCGGAGATAAATGGTGTAGCTTGATCATTGACGGTGGAAGTTGTACAAACGTGGCATCAAGCGAGATGGTTTCAAAACTCGGTTTGATCACCACGGCCCATCCTAAACCGTATGCACTCCATTGGCTCGATGATGGAAACAAGGTGAAAGTATCAAGGCAAGTGAAGGTCGGACTCACCATGGGTTCGTATGGCGATGACATTACATGCGATGTACTACCGATGGACGCATGTCACGTGTTATTAGGAAGACCTTGGTTATTTGATCGGGACGTACTACATCGAGGGAGGAGTAATGAGTATGAGCTACGTGACAAAGGTAAAAAATTGTTCTTAAACCTATGTCACCTCAAGCTATCCTGGACGATGAGTTCGAAAAAAGTCGAAGGACCGAAACTTACGATGTTTGCAAACGAGAAAGAAGTCGAACACGCCATTGACGATGGCGAACGTGTTTATTTGATGATGATCAAAGAGGTCCGAAATCTTGCCACAAAATTGCAACATGAGGAAGAGATAGACGTATTATTACACGAGTTTTCGGACGTATTTCCCGAAGACTTGCCGGTAGGATTACCACCTATCCGCGGGATTGAACACCAGATTGATCTTATACCGGGAGCTCCATTACCGAACAAAGCGGCGTATCGTTGTAATCCCGAAGAAACTAAAGAACTACAACGTCAAATTGATGAACTCATGAATCACGGATATGTCCGAGAAAGTTTAAGTCCGTGTGCGGTTCCAGTTCTACTCGTACCGAAAAAAGACGGAACATGGCGAATGTGTATTGACAGTAGAGCCGTGAATAACATCACCGTCAAGTATCGGTTTCCCATCCCGAGACTAGACGACATGCTGGACGAGTTACATGGCTCGGTTATATTTTCTAAAGTTGATTTACGGAGCGGATACCATCAAATCCGCATGCGAGAGGGAGACGAGTGGAAAACGGCGTTTAAAACGAAGAATGGACTTTACGAATGGGTTGTGATGCCATTCGGCCTCACCAACGCCCCGAGCACCTTTATGAGGTTGATGAACGAGGTTCTTAAACCTTTCCTGGGAAAGTTTGTTGTCGTGTACTTAGACGACATTTTGATCTGATCGGTCCGTAGAAGAACATCTCGAACATTTGCGGTACGTGTTTGAGACGCTAAGGGAACAAAAACTTTATGGAAAACGGAGAAGTGTACTTTCCTAGTCGAGAGTCTTGTCTTTCTCGGCTATGTTGTTTCGAAGACGGAGTTTCGGTCGACCAAGAGAAGATCGCGGCAATCAAGTCGTGGCCGACCCCAAAGACAATCACGAGGTACGGTCATTTCATGGCCTCGCTTCTTTACCGACGATTCATACGGACTTCAAAGACTATATCCATCCGATCACGAGTGTCCAAAAGGGAACCTTTGCTTGAACGAGACGGCCCAAAAGGCTTTTGAAAACTTAAAGGGAAAATTATGTGAAGCGCCGATTTTGACGTTGCCCGATTTTTCACAACCGTTTGAGGTAGAATGCGACGCTAGCGGAGTTGGAATCGGGCGATGCTTATTCAAAGAGGCCGTCCCATTGCCTATTTTTCGGAGAAGTTAAGTGGCGCCCGAGTGAATTATTGTACTTACGACAAGGAGTTCTATGCTATCGTAAGAGCACTCGACCATTGGAGTCATTATCTGCGTTCGAAACATTTCGTGCTGCATTCGGATCACGAGTCGTTGAAATACATCAACGGACAGAGTAAGCTAAGCCCGAGACATGCAAAATGGGTGGAATTTTTACAATCTTTTCACTTTTCATCCAAGTACAAAGACGGGAAGAGTAATGTAGTGGCGGATGCACTATCGAGACGGTATGCCTTACTGTCGATGCTAGATGTTCGTTTGTTGGGGTTCGAGACTTTGAAAGATCATTACAACGACGATTTGGACTTCGGGGAGATTTTTAACCGTTGTAAAACGGCCCCGTGCGAGGAATTTATTTTACAGGATGGCTTTCTTTTCAAGGGAAACAAATTATGTGTGCCGAGACATACAATTCGGGAATTGTTGGTTCGGGAGGCGCACGGAGGAGGACTAGCCGGTCACTTCGTGATACGAATTCTCGCTGGTTATGCGAATTCGCTATCGGTACAGCGGAAGGCTTTTTGATGCACGGAAGCTATCGACAAGAAACTGTCGGGAACTAGTGACAACAGCTCGCTACAGCAACAATACTGGCGAGTGATGAAGGCGGTAATTCGATACAGCCACAAGACAGGAATTTGGTCCAAATGAAAAGACTCGAAACAGCACGTTTCGTTCGGGAGCGAATTTAAGACAGGAAACACGTTCGAAGGATCGAACAACACTTTGTACGAAATATTGAACAAGTATAAAACTGTATCGAAAAATAAACAGAATATCGAAACAAGATATGAACAGATGTTTTATCAAATTAGACCTATAATTTGATAAAGTGATTTCTCCTCAAGACCTATTGAGAATCAATCAGATTAGTATTCGAAACGCGTCGAATAAAAACCAAGTTTTTGATGAAAAGCATTCACCAGGAAAAACACAAAGTGTTCTCAATTCTTCAACATTCAATAATTCCCTCATTACAACTCTACTGCCACTATTTATAGGTAAAAGCAGCCTGACACGATAACTTAAACTAATACAAGCTGAGCTTAGAATAATAAAAGATAATAAAAAGGTTCTTCATGTCACTTGTTGACAAAAGTAAAAGTTGGGTCTTGTCTCCAAGTTGAAGTTTGACAGCCGCCCTTTTTGCCAAGAATCCTGCTGCTTTTGTAATAGAAAGCTGAACATTCTTTTATTGTTTAATTGCCACTTGAATTTCCTCCCCTCCCCAAGATGCAAGTTGTCTTTAAGTTACCCCAATTCCGATTATCAATGTAACTCTGTGCCTCGTTTCAGTTCTCTCGCCCAAGTACGTTGGAGTATGGTCGAGGTGTTTTATGTCAATTCTTACTTCGTCTTCTTCACTTGGAGTAGTCGGTTTCGTATCATTCCCTCCTTCTTTAAAAGGAATTGTCCTCAATTCCGCAATCCCATTGTCGTCAAGGTAAGGGGATAGATCACCTATGTTGAAAGTAGCATGTACTCCGTAATCACCCGGAAGTTCTAACTTGTAAGCATTGTCATTCACCTTCGCAATTATTTTAAATGGTCCCTCAGCTCGTGGCATTAATTTGTTCTTACGTGATACGATATCTAATATTCCAGTCGAAGAAACTCCGATAAAAATCGACATCCATGATGATGCAAATTCGCATGGCCATGCATCGTTATACTTAGGAGAAAATGTTAAACGGATTGGAATTACGTTGTTAATCGGAATCGGAGTGACGTAGAATTCGACGACGGATCGACCCGAAAGCATGAAGATCGGTCAAAGCATGCTTGAAAGGGACACTTTGTCTTCATATCTTTCACAAAGTAAATGAAGATCACCTCCTCCCCACCATGACACATACGGCCGAAGCATGAAGATAGAGTGAAGACTTTCTTCTTCATGTCATTATCTCCCATATCTTGTTAGGATCGGCCGAATTGGAAGCTTGCAAGAAGGAAAGATGTGTGAAGACTTTCATCAAGAATCTTTCATGTCACCATCATGAAATAAAGACCAAGATTGCTTGGTATCTCATTGAGATTTTCGGCCGATTAGGTTGTGTTAGGAAGTTTCCTTTTTTCGTTTTGTTGTATTTTCGTACGGTTGTAAACTACTATATATAGTAGTGTTCGTTGTACTTGTAATTCATCGAGAATCATAATAAACTTTGTATTTCCTTTGAAATATACGTTGAACGAGTTCGACAAACCTTAGTTATTGTTTCGACGAGTATCGAGATTTTAACTTTGATCAATTCTCAAAAGGTCTTGGGAAGAGATTACCCTTTTATCGAGTTATAGGTCTAGTTCGATAAAAACACATCAAACTCCGTACATCTTACTATATCACGGCCGAATCCCCTTTAATTCGTCCACCACCTTTGTAAATTTTATCCATATTGTAAACGTGATCATCTTCCGTTGTGTTTATACGCATTACTTACGTAATTCGTATCATAAGTGGTATCAGAGACATTTGTCTCACAGTTCTCGACATCACTGAAGAAGATGGCGTTCACCGATGAATAAGTAGCACAACTACGTGACGTTCTTCGTGGCTTGCCGGAGCCCAGAATCCATGCACGACGAGGACATGACACCATGCATGCACCACGACATGCGGATGAATACAAGACCAGCGAACTTCCGGAGTTCGTAGGCGGCACCGATCCTGAGGTTTATTTGGAGTGGGAAAGAAAAATTGAACGAATGTTTGAGTTCAAGGAGCTCAATGACGAGGTACGTTGCAAGTACGCGATTCTCAAACTTGGAAAGGGAGCTTCCCTTTGGTTTGAGCGAATGAAGACACAAAGAAGTCGTGCCGGAAAAGAGAAGATACGTTCGTGGGATTCCCTAAAAAGGAAACTACGAAAAAGATATGTCCCGGCTACACACAAGCTAAGTCTGTACCGAAAAATTTCTGACCTCACGCGATATCTAATATTCCAGTCGGAGAATCTCCAATAAAAATCGACATCCATGATGATGCAAATTCGCATGGCCATGCATCATTATATTTGGGAGAAAAGAATACGCGGCTTGGAGTTACGTTGTTAATCGGAATCGGAGTAACGTAGAATTCGACGACGGAATCGGTCCGAAAGCATGAGAAAATCGGTCATATCATGCTTGAAAGGGACATATTTTGACTTCATATCTTTACAATCTTTACAAAATAAAAAAAGTGATTCCCTCCTTACAAAACAAAGTCACAAACGGCCGAAATGCATATGGATGGAGTGAAGACTTTCTTCATCATGTCACTATCACAAATCTACACCAAATAAGGAGGATCGGCGAAATACATGCATGGGAAGAAGGGTGTTTTGTTCTACTTCATGTCACCATCAAAGACCAAAATAACTTCATGTCTCTTTCACCTAATAACACCAAGAGATTTGATATCTCAATCCTTGGATTTTCGGCCGAAATGATGTTGCTAGGAAGTTCGTTTTTTCGTTTTGTTGTATTTTCTTTCGGTTGTAAACTACTATATATAGTAGTGTTCGTTGTACTTGTAATTCATCGAGAATCATAATAAACTTTGTATTTCCTTTGAAATATACGTTGAACGAGTTCGACAAACCTTAGTTATTGTTTCGACGAGTTTCGAGATTTTAACTTTGATCAATTCTCAAAAGGTCTTGGGAAGAGATTACCCTTTTATCGAGTTATAGGTCTAGTTCGATAAAAACACACCAAACTCCGTACATCACTCTACCTCATGGCCGAACACCATCAACTTTCGGCCACCCTTAGCAAAATTCAAGTGATACTTTGTTTCTTATTAATCTTCCGTTGTGTTTTATACGTATTACTTACGTAATTCGTATCATAAGTGGTATCAGAGACACTTGTCTCACAGTTCTCGACATCACTGAAGAAGATGGCATTCACCGATGAAGAAGTAGCACAACTACGTGACGTTCTTCGTGGCTTGCCGGAGCCCAGAATCCATGCACGACGAGGACATGACACCATGCATGCACCACGACATGCGGATGAATACAAGACCAGCGAACTTCCGGAGTTCGTAGGCGGCACCGATCCTGAGGTTTATTTGGAGTGGGAAAGAAAAATTGAACGAATGTTTGAGTTCAAGGAGCTCAATGACGAGGTACGTTGCAAGTACGCGATTCTCAAACTTGGAAAGGGAGCTTCCCTTTGGTTTGAGCGAATGAAGACGCAAAGAAGTCGTGCCGGAAAAGAGAAGATACGTTCGTGGGATTCCCTAAAAAGGAAACTACGAAAAAGATATGTCCCGGCTACACACAAGCTAAGTCTGCAGAAAAATTTCGACCTCACGCAAGGAAAGCTAAGTGTCGAGGAGTACATCGAGGAGTTTGAAAACTTATCCTTGATGGGAGAACTTGAAGAAAGCGAAGAATTGCGCATGTCCCGTTTCCTACGAGGTTTGAACAAAAATATTGCTAATTCCGTGGAACTCTACCCCTATTCTGACTTCGATACTTTATGCGGACTTTGCATAAAGTTGGAAAATCAAAACAAAACCAAACTCTCTAAACCCGAATTCCCACCTAAATACGGAAATACCAACTTTGGCGCGAGTTCTAGCTCGTTTCCAAACCTGTCACCACAAGCCATCCGTTACTACCATTCCAAAAACCCCTACCACACCAAAAGAGACGAGCCTATCTAAAGTCCGATGTTTCAAATGTCAAGGATTTGGACACTATCAAAGTGCTTGTCCGAATCGGAGGATTGTAACATTACGAGAAGCCATAGCCGCCCGAGAGGAATTATTAGCCGAAGAAGAAAGAGTTGGAGACGTTTTTAACTTAGAAGCTGACGAAGAAGAAGAAGAATGCGAGGCATACGATGCCCCGAACTATGACACGAACCTTGTCCTTCGCATGTTACAAACGAAGGCCGCCCCAAGTGACGAAGAACAACGGGACCAAATCTTCCACACGAAGTGTCGTGTCGGAGATAAATGGTGTAGCTTGATCATTGACGGTGGAAGTTGTACAAACGTCGCATCAAGCGAGATGGTTTCAAAACTCGGTTTGATCACCACGGCCCATCCTAAACCGTATGCACTCCATTGGCTCGATGATGGAAACAAGGTGAAAGTATCAAGGCAAGTGAAGGTCGGACTCACCATGGGTTCGTACGGCGATGACATTACATGCGATGTACTACCGATGGATGCATGTCACGTGTTATTAGGAAGACCTTGGTTATTTGATCGGGACGTACTACATCGAGGGAGGAGTAATGAGTATGAGCTACGTGACAAAGGTAAAAAAATTGTTCTTAAACCTATGTCACCTCAAGCTATCCGGACGATGAGTTCGAAAAAAGTCGAAGGACCGAAACTTACGATGTTTGCAAACGAGAAAGAAGTCGAACACGCCATTGACGATGGCGAACGTGTTTATTTGATGATGATCAAAGAGGTCCGAAATATTGCCACAAAATCGCAACATGAGGAAGAGATAGACGTATTATTACACGAGTTTTCGGACGTATTTCCCGAAGACTTGCCGGTAGGATTACCACCTATCCGCGGGATTGAACACCAGATTGATCTTATACCGGGAGCTTCATTACCAAACAAAGCGGCGTATCGTTGTAATCCCGAAGAAACCAAAGAACTACAACGTCAAATTGATGAACTCATGAATCACGGATATGTCCGAGAAAGATTAAGTCCGTGTGCGGTTCCAGTTCTACTCGTACCTGATACGGAATTTAATAGTCCGAATAAAGAAACCGAAGCAAGAATCGACGTTAAAGGCCTTACAACGCGCCGTGCACGTGCGACTATATTTTTAGGCGAGAAAACGGACACAAGCCGGAAAATGACACAACCTGCCGGAAAATGTCACAACCTGCCGGAAAATGTCACAACCTGCCGGAAAATGTCACCCTGCCGGAAAATGCCGAGCACTGCCGGAAAATTCACCACCGGCCGGAAAAATCACCTCTCCGCGGCGAATCGCCGAGCATCGCCGGACCCGACCGTGTCGTCCGACACGGCCCGCGGCCGCACTCGTCCCGTAAACGCCCAAGTCATCGCCACAGGACTCGGCCGTGTTGTGCAGCACGGTCGAGTCGAACTATGCCGGATAAGCCAAAACCTACTGCCAGACGACCCGACCGTGCTCCAGGACACGGTCGAGTCAATGCCGAGTCACTGTCGGTCGAGTCGCTGTCAGACGGCCTTGTCACGCCGCGACCGTGTCGCTAGCACGGTCGAGTCATTGCCGAACGTCCCTGTCACGCCGCGCCCGTGCCGAGTCACTGTCGGACGAGTCACTGTCGGACGAGTCACTGTCGGACGTCGTTGTCGCGCCGCGACCGTGTCAAGCGGACACGGTCGAGTCCCTGCCGGCGCCTGCCGACCGCGCCACGGCCGTGTCACGGGACACGGTCGAGTCCTGCCGACAGCCCACATATTTTATACACTTTTGTGTATTTTTGACTTCTCTTTTCCTTTTTACATATTTTAGGGATTATGTTTTCCCCATTTTGTGATTTTATGTTCCTTGTTTGTATTTTATTTTATTTGTTTTGATTATTCAAAGATTTTATAAATCTTTGAATTATTTTCTTTTTTTGTTTGATTCCTTAGACTTAGACTACATCCCCTATAAGTAGTCTTTGATTATCACTTGTAACACAGAGTATTATGAATGTTGAATGAGAAAGAAAACACTTTGTGTTTCTATCATTGGTAAATGATTTTTACCGAAACTTGATTTTTATTCGACGCGTTTTCGAATATTAATCCGATTGATTCTCAATAGGTCTTGGGAAGAAATCAACTTATCGAGTTATAGGTCTAATTCGATAAACCCTTGTTCTTGATCGTTCAAGTTTTCTTGATCGATATTATCATTTTCCCGATATTACTTCCATTTTCCATTTGTTTGAATTTTCATCGTCATATTCGATATTACATCACAAAATACATCCGAAAAACTCCATATTCATAAAAGCCTTCCGCTATCATATTCATACGTACACTCCGACCGTTACGTATCCGCCTCTCCCCGGAGAATTCGTATCATAAGTGGTATCGGAGCCCAGGGTCATCTCCTTGGGCGATTTATTCAACGAATTTTTTTTTTGTCGAAGAAAATATCTCTTGATTCTTGTCATCGGAAACCACACCTGAATTTCTTAATTCAGTTAAGGTTCTTGATCTTTCAACCAAATGGAGTTCAACGATATTTATCTCTTGGCGATATTACGCGACGCATTACACAGCGTACCGGAGTTCATGGGACATTCCGATCCAGAAGCAGGTGTTGATTGGCTCCACGTTTGTGAGGAGTTTTTCAACCACAATTCAATTCCAGTAGACCGCCGAGTCTCGTTGGCGACAAAACGCCTTCGTGGTCGCGCCTCGACCTGGTGGCAGAAATTGAAAACCAGTCGTTTACACCAAGGTAAACCCAAACTAAGAGACTGGAACAAATTCATAAAACACTTTACTCGGAAATTCATCCCCACAAATTCTCACCGCCACGATCCACCAACGGCACCACTCCGGAAATTGCAGAAGTTCGGCGCCACCCCGCCACCAACCTTCGATCTAAGGTTTATCCCCATCGAAGAATTTACAGCAAAGCCATTTTTCGATGAAGACGATGTCCCTACCACCGTTTTCGATGGAGTAGACGAGACAGAGGTTTCAATGCCGCAATACAACGAAGAAAGTGAGTTGAGCCATGTTTCCATAATTAACGAACTTGGAACTTGCTATTATGAGCATGAACCAATCAGTTGTGTTGGTCAAATTGACCAAAACGGAATTGATGGGTCGAAGGAATTATTCACACAAATGGGACCTTTTAAAGTTGTGGAAGACAAAATTGAGCTTGGTACTAAAATTGATCGGTTAAAAGAAAACGACAATTTTGGGCCCAAATTTCATATCGACTCAGTTTCTGGTGATCGACTTATTGTCTTGGATGATTACCAAATTGAGGTTAGTAAAATATTTTGTGATGGACCATTATTGGAGGAGCCCAACAATATTGAAACGGAGAGTTGGTCAGATTATGACGGACCGCCAGCATTTGATGAGGAACCAGTTGTTGAAGAGGAATCCGTAATAAATCCTGTGTTTCCCATTCTTGATGGTGAAACCGATGTGGAATTATCGGTGTTTCCAATTCTGGAGGATGAACCCGATGTGAAATTAACCGTGCGTCCCATTTCAGATGTCCACTCATTTCATAATATCGGTATTACTCAAGGAGTAATTATTATTATTTTATTAATAATGATAGTTATTTTGTTGGTGATTCTCGAGGGGCCCCCACTACCTATCGTCTCAAGATTTTGGGCCATGTACGTACTGCGGACATTTTCGAGATCAAGTACTTGGAAGCTTTAATTAATTATCTTGACGACGAAGGAAGTTCGGAATTGAGGACAATTCCCTTTAAAGGGGGAGGGGATGATACGGAATTTAATAGTCCGAATAAAGAAACCGAAGCAAGAATCGACGTTAAAGGCCTTACAACGCGCCGTGCACGTGCGACTATATTTTTAGGCGAGAAAACGGACACAAGCCGGAAAATGACACAACTCGCGGAAAATGTCACAACTCACGGAAAATGTCACAACTCGCCGAAAATGTCACCTGCTAGGAAAATGCCGAGCACCGCCGAAAATTCACCACCGCCGGAAAAATCACCTCTGCCGAATCGCCGAGCACTGCCGGCCGGACCCGACCGTGTCGTCCGACACGGCCCGTGCCGCACTCGTCCCGAAACGTCAAGTCATCGCCCACAGGACTCGACCGTGTTGTCCAGCACGGTCGAGTCGAACTATGCCGGATAAGCCAAAACCTATCGCTGCAGACCCGACCGTGCTCCAGACACGGCCGAGTCAATGCCGAGTCACCGCTTGGTCGAGTCGCCGCCGACGGCCTTGTCACGCCGCGACCGTGTCGCTAGCACGGCCGAAGTCATTGCCGAACGCCCTCGCCACGCCGCGCCGTGCCGAGTCAGTCACCGGACGAAGTCACCGCGGACGAGTCACCGCCGGACGTCGTTGTCGCGCCGCGACCGTGTCAAGCGGACACCGCCGAAGTCTCGCCGGCTACCGCCGATCGCGCCACGGCCGTGTCACGGACACGGCCGAGTCTCGCCGACCCACATATTTTATACACTTTTGTGTATTTTTGACTTCTCTTTTCCTTTTTACATATTTTAGGGATTATGTTTTCCCATTTTGTGATTTTATGTTCCTTGTTTGTATTTTATTTTATTTGTTTTGATTATTCAAAGATTTTATAAATCTTTGAATTATTTTCTTTTTTGTTTGATTCCTTAGACTTAGACTACATCCCCTATAAGTAGTCTTTGATTATCACTTGTAACACAGAGTATTATGAATGTTGAATGAGAAAGAAAACACTTTGTGTTTCTATCATTGGTAAATGATTTTTACCGAAACTTGATTTTTATTCGACGCGTTTTCGAATATTAATCCGATTGATTCTCAATAGGTCTTGGGAAGAAATCAACTTATCGAGTTATAGGTCTAATTCGATAAACCCTTGTTCTTGATCGTTCAAGTTTTCTTGATCGATATTATCATTTTCCCGATATTACTTCCATTTTCCATTTGTTTGAATTTTCATCGTCATATTCGATATTACATCACAAAATACATCCGAAAAACTCCATATTCATAAAAGCCTTCCGCTATCATATTAATACGTACACTCCGACCGTTACGTATCCGCCTCTCCCCGGAGAATTCGTATCAGTACCAAAAAAAGACGGAACATGGCGAATGTGTATTGACAGTAGAGCCGTGAATAACATCACCGTCAAGTATCGGTTTCCCATCCCGAGACTAGACGACATGCTGGACGAGTTACATGGCTCGGTTATATTTTCCAAAGTTGATTTACGGAGCGGATACCATCAAATCCGCATGCGAGAGGGAGACGAATGGAAAACGGCGTTTAAGACGAAGAATGGACTTTACGAATGGGTTGTGATGCCATTCGGCCTCACCAACGCCCCGAGCACCTTTATGAGGTTGATGAACGAGGTTCTTAAACCTTTCTTGGGAAAGTTTGTTGTCGTGTACTTAGACGACATTTTGATCTACAGTCGGTCCGTAGAAGAACATCTCGAACATTTGCGGTACGTGTTTGAGACGCTAAGGGAACAGAAACTTTATGGAAAACGGGAGAAGTGTACTTTCCTAGTCGAGAGTCTTGTCTTTCTCGGCTATGTTGTTTCGAAGACGGAGTTTGGCCGACCAAGAGAAGATCGCGGCAATCAAGTCGTGGCCGACCCCAAAGACAATCACGGAGGTACGGTCATTTCATGGCCTCGCCGCTTTACCGACGATTCATACGGGACTTTAGCACTATATCCAAATCCGATCACGAGTGTCCAAAAGGGAACCTTTGCATGGAACGAAACGCCCAAAAGGCTTTTGAAAACTTAAAGGGAAAATTATGTGAAGCGCCGATTTTGACGTTACCCGATTTTTCACAACCGTTTGAGGTAGAATGTGACGCTAGCGGAGTTGGAATCGGGCGTGCTTATTCAAAGAGGCCGTCCCATTGCCTATTTTTCGGAGAAGTTAAGTGGCGCCCGAGTGAATTATTGTACTTACGACAAGGAGTTCTATGCTATCGTAAGAGCACTCGATCATTGGAGTCATTATCTGCGTTGAAACATTTCGTGCTGCATTCGGATCACGAGTCGTTGAAATACATCAACGGACAGAGTAAGCTAAGCCCGAGACATGCAAAATGGGTGGAATTTTTACAATCTTTTCACTTTTCATCCAAGTACAAAGACGGGAAGAGTAACGTAGTGGCGGATGCACTATCGAGACGGTATGCCTTACTGTCGATGCTAGATGTTCGTTTGTTGGGGTTCGAGACTTTGAAAGATCACTACAACGACGATTTGGACTTCGGGAAATTTTTAACCGTTGTAAAACGGCCCCGTCTGAGGAATTTGTTTTACAGGATGGCTTTCTCTTCAAAGGGAATAAATTATGTGTGCCGAGACATACGATTCGGGAATTCTTGGTTCGGGAGGCGCACGAAGGAGGACTAGCCGCCACTTCGGCTCGACCAAGATCAGAAGTGCTAAAAGAACATTTCTTTTGGCCGAAAATGTATGGTGACGCCAAGACAATCGTGAGCAAATGCGTAACTTGTCACATGATGAAAAGTTCGTTCAAGTCGAGTACATACATGCCGATACCGTTACGACCGTGGGAGGATCTCTCGATGGATTTTATTGTGGCTTTACCTCGTACTCAACGAGGCAAGGACTCGATCATGGTGGTCGTCGACCGTTTTTCGAAAATGGCTCACTTTGTCGCGTGCCACAAAACCGATGATGCAAGCAACGTGGCAGACTTGTACTTCCGAGAAGTAGTTCGTTTACACGGAGTTCCAAAAACTATCGTGTCGGATCGAGATTCCAAATTTATGAGTTACTTCTGGAATACTTTATGGAGGAAAATAGGTACTAAACTCCTATTCAGTACTTCACATCACCCGCAAACCGACGATGCATCGAGGTAACTAATCGAACCTTGGGAGCATTATTACGAGGGTTGGTAAATAAAACTCAGAAAGATTGGGACGTTAAACTTGCTCATGCTGAATTCGCATACAACCGATCACCCGGTTATGCCACGGCCCATTCACCTTTTGAAGTGGTATACGGATTAAATCCGCACTTGCCATTGGACTTGATTCCCTTACCGAGCAACGAGTTGGTTCACAAAGACGCCGAAGCAAAACTCAAATCAATGGTGAAGTTACATGAAAAGATACGGGAACGGATTAAAGAAGTAAATGAAATATACAAACGGAAGTCGAACAAAAATAAAAGGGCGAGATTATTTGATGTAGGCGACTTGGTTTGGATACATTTGAGAAAAGAAAGATTCCCAAGCAAACGGAAGAACAAATTGATGCCGAGAGCCGAGGGTCCGTACAAAATTGTGGAAAAGGTGAACGACAACGCATACGAAGTCGAACTCCCGGGCGAATACGGAGTACACGCGACATTCAACGTAGGTGATCTCTCACCTTATCTTGACGACGATGGCATTGCGGGGTGAGGTCAATTCCTTTCAAAGACGGAGGGAATGATACGATATCTAATATTCCAAATGAGAATCTCCAATAAAAATCGACATCCATGATGATGCAAATTCGCATGGCCATGCATCATTATATTTGGGAGAAAAGAATACGCGGCTTGGAGTTACGTTGTTAATCGGAATCGGAGTAACGTAGAATTCGACGACGGAATCGGTCCGAAAGCATGAGAAAATCGGTCATATCATGCTTGAAAGGGACATATTTTGACTTCATATCTTTACAATCTTTACAAAATAAAAAAGTGATTCCTCCTTACAAAACAAAGTCACAAACGGCCGAAATGCATATGGATGGAGTGAAGACTTTCTTCATCATGTCACTATCACAAATCTACACCAAATAAGGAGGATCGGCGAAATACATGCATGGGAAGAAGGGTGTTTTGTTCTACTTCATGTCACCATCAAAGACCAAAATAACTTCATGTCTCTTTCACCTAATAACACCAAGAGATTTGATATCTCAATCCTTGGATTTTCGGCCGAAATGATGTTGCTAGGAAGTTCGTTTTTTCGTTTTGTTGTATTTTCTTTCGGTTGTAAACTACTATATATAGTAGTGTTCGTTGTACTTGTAATTCATCGAGAATCATAATAAACTTTGTATTTCCTTTGAAATATACGTTGAACGAGTTCGACAAACCTTAGTTATTGTTTCGACGAGTTTCGAGATTTTAACTTTGATCAATTCTCAAAAGGTCTTGGGAAGAGATTACCCTTTTATCGAGTTATAGGTCTAGTTCGATAAAAACACACCAAACTCCGTACATCACTCTACCTCACGGCCGAACACCATCAACTTTCGGCCACCCTTAGCAAAATTCAAGTGATACTTTGTTTCTTATTAATCTTCCGTTGTGTTTTATACGTATTACTTACGTAATTCGTATCAGAAGACACAAAGAAGTCGTGCCGGAAAAGAGAAGATACGTTTGTGGGATTCCCTAAAAAGGAAACTACGAAAAAGATATGTCCCGGCTACACACAAGCTAAGTCTGTACCGAAAAATTTCTGACCTCACGCAAGGAAAGCTAAGTGTCGAGGAGTACATCGAGGAGTTTGAAAACTTATCCTTGATGGGAGAACTTGAAGAAAGCGAAGAATTGCGCATGTCCCGTTTCCTACGAGGTTTGAACAAAAATATTGCTAATTCCGTGGAACTCTACCCCTATTCTGACTTCGATACTTTATGCGGACTTTGCATAAAGTTGGAAAATCAAAACAAAACCAAACTCTCTAAACCCGAATTCCCACCTAAATACGGAAATACCAACTTTGGCGCGAGTTCTAGCTCGTTTCCAAAACTCGTCACCACAAGCCACCGTTACTACCATTCCAAAAACCCCTACCACACCAAAAGAGACGAGCCTATCTAAAGTCCGATGTTTCAAATGTCAAGGATTTGGACACTATCAAAGTGCTTGTCCGAATCGGAGGATTGTGACGTTACGAGAAGCCCTAGCCGCCCGAGAGGAATTATTAGCCGAAGAAGAAAGAGTTGGAGACGTTTTTAACTTAGAAGCTGACGAAGAAGAAGAATGCGAGGCATACGATGCCCCGAACTATGACACGAACCTTGTCCTTCGCATGTTGCAAACGAAGGCAGCCCCGAGTGACGAAGAACAACGAGACCAAATCTTTCACACGAAGTGTCGTGTCGGAGAGAAATGGTGTAGCTTGATCATTGACGGTGGAAGTTGTACGAACGTGGCATCGAGCGAGATGGTCTCAAAACTCGGCTTGATCACCACGGCCCATCCTAAGCCGTATGCACTCCATTGGCTCGATGATGGAAACAAGGTGAAAGTATCAAGGCAAGTGAAGGTCGGACTCACCATGGGTTCGTACGGCGATGACATTACATGCGATGTACTACCGATGGACGCATGTCACGTGTTATTAGGAAGACCTTGGTTATTTGATCGGGACGTACTACATCGAGGGAGGAGTAATGAGTATGAGCTATGTGACAAAGGTAAAAAAATTGTTCTTAAACCTATGTCACCTCAAGCTATCCGGACGATGAGTTCGAAAAAAGTCGAAGGACCGAAACTTACGATGTTTGCAAACGAGAAAGAAGTCGAACACGCCATTAACGATGGCGAACGTGTTTATTTGATGATGATCAAAGAGGTCCGAAATCTTGCCACAAAATCGCAACATGAGGAAGAGATAGACGTATTATTACACGAGTTTTCGGACGTATTTCCCGAAGACTTGCCGGTAGGATTACCACCTATCCGCGGGATTGAACACCAGATTGATCTTATACCGGGAGCTCCATTACCGAACAAAGCGGCGTATCGTTGTAATCCCGAAGAAACAAAAGAACTACAACGTCAAATTGATGAACTCATGAATCACGGATATGTCCGAGAAAGTTTAAGTCCGTGTGCGGTTCCAGTTCTACTCGTACCAAAAAAAGACGGAACATGGCGAATGTGTATTGACAGTAGAGCCGTGAATAACATCACCGTCAAGTATCGGTTTCCCATCCCGAGACTAGACGACATGCTGGACGAGTTACATGGCTCGGTTATATTTTCCAAGGTTGATTTACGGAGCGGATACCATCAAATCCGCATGCGAGAGGGAGACGAATGGAAAACGGCGTTTAAAACGAAGAATGGACTTTACGAATGGGTTGTGATGCCATTCGGCCTCACCAACGCCCCGAGCACCTTTATGAGGTTGATGAACGAGGTTCTTAAACCTTTCTTGGGAAAGTTTGTTGTCGTGTACTTAGACGACATTTTGATCTACAGTCGGTCCGTAGAAGAACATCTCGAACATTTGCGGTACGTGTTTGAGACGCTAAGGGAACAAAAACTTTATGGAAAACGGGAGAAGTGTACTTTCTTAGTCGAGAGTCTTGTCTTTCTCGGATATGTTGTTTCGAAAGACGGAGTTTCGGTCGATCAAGAGAAGATCGCGGCAATCAAGTCGTGGCCGACCCCAAAGACAATCACGGAGGTACGGTCATTTCATGGCCTCGCTTCGTTTTACCGACGATTCATACGGGACTTTAGCACTATATCCAGTCCGATCACGAGTGTCCAAAAGGGAACCTTTGCATGGAACGAAACGGCCCAAAAGGCTTTTGAAAACTTAAAGGGAAAATTATGTGAAGCGCCGATTTTGACGTTACCCGATTTTTCACAACCGTTTGAGGTAGAATGTGACGCTAGCGGAGTTGGAATCGGGGCAGTGCTTATTCAAAGAGGCCATCCCATTGCCTATTTTTCGGAGAAGTTAAGTGGCGCCCGAGTGAATTATTGTACTTACGACAAGGAGTTCTATGCTATCGTAAGAGCACTCGATCATTGGAGTCATTATCTGCGTTCGAAACATTTCGTGCTGCATTCGGATCACGAGTCGTTGAAATACATCAACGGACAGAGTAAGCTAAGCCCGAGACATGCAAAATGGGTGGAATTTTTACAATCTTTTCACTTTTCATCCAAGTACAAAGACGGGAAGAGTAACGTAGTGGTGGATGCACTATCGAGACGGTATGCCTTACTGTCGATGCTAGATGTTCGTTTGTTGGGGTTCGAGACTTTAAAAGATCACTACAACGATGATTTGGACTTCGGGGAAATTTTTAACCGTTGTAAAACGGCCCCGTACGAGGAATTTGTTTTACAGGATGGCTTTCTCTTCAAGGGGAATAAATTATGTGTGCCGAGACATACGATTCGGGAATTGCTGGTTCGGGAGGCGCACGGAGGAGGACTAGCCGGCCACTTCGGCTCGACCAAGACTGTAGAAGTGCTAAAAGAACATTTCTTTTGGCCGAAGATGTATGGTGACGTCAGCACAATCGTGAGCAAATGCGTAACTTGTCATATGATGAAAAGTTCGTTCAAGTCGAGTACATACATGCCGTTGCCAATACCGTTACGACCGTGGGAGGATGTCTCGATGGATTTTATTGTGGCTTTACCTCGTACTCAACGAGGCAAAGACTCGATCATGGTGGTTGTCGACCGTTTTTCGAAAATGGCTCACTTTGTCGCGTGCCACAAAACCGATGATGCAAGCAATGTGGCGGACTTGTATTTCCGGGAAATAGTTCGTTTACACGGAGTTCCAAAAACTATCGTGTCGGATCGAGATTCCAAATTTCTGAGTTACTTCTGGAATACTTTATGGAGGAAAGTCGGTACTAAACTCCTATTCAAGATTCACATCACCCGCAAACCGACTTGATGCACCGAGGTAACTAATCTAACCTTGGGAGCATTATTACGAGGGTTGGTAAATAAAACTCAGAAAGATTGGGACGTTAAACTTGCTCATGCTGAATTCGCATACAACCGATCACCCGGTTATGCCACGGCCCATTCACCTTTTGAAGTGGTATACGGATTAAATCCGCACTTGCCATTGGACTTGATTCCCTTGCCGAGCAACGAGTTGGTTCACAAAGACGCCGAAGCAAAACTCAAATCAATGGTGAAGTTACATGAAAAGATACGGGAACGGATTAAAGAAGTAAATGAAATATACAAACGGAAGTCGAACAAAAATAAAAAGGCGAGATTATTTGATGTTGGCGACTTGGTTTGGATACATTTGAGAAAAGAAAGATTCCCAAGCAAACGGAAGAACAAATTGATGCCGAGAGCCGAGGGTCCGTACAAAATTGTGGAAAAGGTGAACGACAACGCATACAAAGTCGAACTCCCGGGCGAATACGGAGTACACGCGACATTCAACGTAGGTGATCTCTCACCTTATCTTGACGACGATGGCATTGCAGAATTGAGGTCAATTCCTTTCAAAGACGGAGGGAATGATACGATATCTAATATTCCAGTCGAAGAAACTCCGATAAAAATCGACATCCATGATGATGCAAATTCGCATGGCCATGCATCGTTATACTTAGGAGAAAATGTTAAACGGATTGGAATTACGTTGTTAATCGGAATCGGAGTGACGTAGAATTCGACGACGGATCGACCCGAAAGCATGAAGATCGGTCAAAGCATGCTTGAAAGGGACACTTTGTCTTCATATCTTTCACAAAGTAAATGAAGATCACCTCCTCCCCACCATGACACATACGGCCGAAGCATGAAGATAGAGTGAAGACTTTCTTCTTCATGTCATTATCTCCCATATCTTGTTAGGATCGGCCGAATTGGAAGCTTGCAAGAAGGAAAGATGTGTGAAGACTTTCATCAAGAATCTTTCATGTCACCATCATGAAATAAAGACCAAGATTGCTTGGTATCTCATTGAGATTTTCGGCCGATTAGGTTGTGTTAGGAAGTTTCCTTTTTTCGTTTTGTTGTATTTTCGTACGGTTGTAAACTACTATATATAGTAGTGTTCGTTGTACTTGTAATTCATCGAGAATCATAATAAACTTTGTATTTCCTTTGAAATATACGTTGAACGAGTTCGACAAACCTTAGTTATTGTTTCGACGAGTTTCGAGATTTTAACTTTGATCAATTCTCAAAAGGTCTTGGGAAGAGATTACCCTTTTATCGAGTTATAGGTCTAGTTCGATAAAAACACATCAAACTCCGTACATCTTACTATATCACGGCCGAATCCCCTTTAATTCGTCCACCACCTTTGTAAATTTTATCCATATTGTAAACGTGATCATCTTCCGTTGTGTTTATACGCATTACTTACGTAATTCGTATCATTACGCTTACTCGGGAATCGTTCCTTCCTCAAATGTAACCAAACTAAATCTCCCACCTCGAATAGTCTCGGCCTTCTTTGCTTATTCGACTTCCTTTTATACGCCTCCTTTATTTCCTTGATTCGATCCCGCACCTGTTCGTGTAATTTCATCATTGATTTTAGTTTTGACTCCGCATCCTTATGCACCAATTCGTCACTTGGTAGTGGAATTAGATCTAGCGGTATGTAAGGATTCAACCCGTAAACTACTTCAAATGGAGAGTGTGCAGTGGCATGAGTAGGAGATCGATTATAAGCAAACTCCGCATGTGCCAGTTTCAGATCCCAGTCCTTTTGTGTCTTGCTCACCAAGCCTCGCAACAGCGTCCCCAGTGTTCGATTCGTTACTTCAGTTTGTCCGTCGGTTTGAGGATGATGTGAAGTACTAAACAAAAGCTTGGTTCCCACCTTCCTCCATAATGTGTTCCAAAAGTAGCTTAGAAACTGAGTCTCGGTCCGAAACAATAGTTTTCGGAACTCCATGTAATCGCACTACCTCTCGGAAATACAGGTCAGCAACATTACTCGCATCATCGGTTTTGTGACAAGGAACAAAATGAGCCATCTTTGAAAAACGATCGACGACCACCATAATCGCATCCTTACCTCGTTGGGTTCGAGGCAAAGCCACAATGAAATCCATTGAGATATCTTCCCACGGTCTCTCCGGAATCGGTAAAGGTGTGTAGACTCCTGGTTTGAACGAACTCTTCGCAACATGGCACGTCACACATTTACTAATTATATTATGAACATCCCCCTGCATCCTTGGCCAATAAAAATGTTCTTTAAGCACCTCCAATGTCTTGGCCGAACCAAAGTGGCCAGCCAAACCTCCCCCATGAGCCTCTCGAACCAGCAATTCTCGAATCGTGTGCCTTGGTAGACAAAGACGATTCCCCTTAAAAAGAAAGTCCTCCTGTATCGAAAATTCTCCCACCGGGCCAGGTTTGCACCGGACGAAGGTTTCGCCAAAATCCGCATCTCCTTCGTAATACTCCTTTACTGTATCGAACCCTAGCAAACGAACATCAAGAGTGGCGAGTAAGGCATAACGCCTAGACAATGCATCTGCCACAATATTGCTCTTGCCATCCTTATACTTCGATGAGAAGTGAAATAATTGTAAGAATTCCACCCACTTCGCATGCATGGGACTTAACTTGTGTTGTCCGTTAATATACTTCAAGGATTCATGGTCCGAGTGGATGATAAAATGCTTTGGTCGAAGATAGTGACTCCAATGATCTAGAGCCCTCACAATAGCATAAAACTCCTTGTCGTACGTACAATAATTCAGACGAGCACCATTTAACTTCTCGGAAAAATAAGCAATAGGTCGCCTTCCCTGAATGAGAACCGCTCCAATGCCCACTCCGCTAGCATCACACTCTACCTCAAACGGTTGCGAAAAATCAGGTAATGCTAAGATTGGTGCTTCGCACAACTTCGCCTTCAAATTTGTAAATGACTCCTGAGCAGTCCTGCTCCAATTAAACGTGCCCTTCTTCAAACATTCGGTTATTGGGCTTGCAATGGTACTGAAGTCTCGAATGAATCTTCGGTAAAATGAAGCTAGTCCATGGAACGATCTAACCTCCGTCACTGTAGTGGGAACCGGCCATGACTTAATTGCTTCGATCTTCGCTTGATCGACCGACACTCCATTCTTTGAAACAACATAGCCAAGAAAGACTATACTTTCACCAAAAATGAGCACTTCTCCTTTTTCCATACACTTGGTCTCTAAGGGTTTCGAAGACTTGCCTCAAGTGTTCGAAATGTTCTTGCAGCGATCGGCTGTAGATCAAAATATCATCTAAGTATACAACCACAAATTTCCCTAAAAATGGCTTAAGTACCTCATTCATCAAGCGCATGAAAGTACTCGGTGCATTTGTAAGACCGAACGGCATAACGGTCCATTCATACAAATTCGTGTTTAGTTTTGAAGGTCATCTTCCATTCATCTCCTTCTCGCATTCGAATCTGGTGATAACCACTTCGTAGATCAATTTTTGAAAAGATCACTGATCCGTGTAATTCATCCAACATGTCATCAAGCCTCGGAATCGGAAATCGATACTTGATGGTTATATTGTTCACAGCTCGACTGTCAATACACATCCTCCAAGATCCGTCTTTCTTTGGAACCAGTAATACCGGAACCGCACAAGGGCTTAGGCTTTCTCGAACATATCCTCGATCCATCAGTTCTTCGATTTGGTTTTGTAATTCCTTTGTCTCCTCGGGATTACATCTATAGGCAGCTTTGTTAGGCAACGACACACCCGGTATGAGGTCGATCTGATGTTCAATCCCGCGAATTGGTGGTAAACCCGACGGTAATTCTTCGGGAAAAACATCCGCAAATTCGCGTAATAAGACATCCATCCTTTCGTTCCGCACCACAATGTCACCATTCCGTGTCTCCTTCAGAACCAACAAGTACACACACTTGCCATCATTAATAGCATGTTCCACCTCCCGTTCGCTAGCAAACATAGCCAGTTTTGGTTTTTCGCTCCTACTAGAACTCATAGAGTGAATATCTTGCGGCGACATTGGTTTAAGCACAATCTTCTTGCCCTTATCCCGTAACTCGTACTCATTGCTTCTCCCTCGGTGTAAAATGTCCCTATCAAACATCCATGGTCTTCCCAACAGTACATGGCATGCATCCATCGGGAGTACATCACATAATACGTTGTCTTCATATGAACCCATGGCTAGTCCAATCCTCACCTGTTTAGTTACCCTTATTTTGCTCCCATCATCGAGCCAATGCAAAGTGTAAGGTTTCGGGTGAGCCGTAGTGGTCAGCCCGAGTTTAGTCACCATCTCGCTGGAAGCGACGTTGGTGCAACTCCCTCCATCAACGATCAAACTACACCATTTCTTTCCAATTTGACACTTTGTGTGAAAGATTTGATTTCGCTGTTCCGAATCATTCGATACAGCTTTGGCTTGTAGCGTTCGCAGAACTAAAGCCGTGTCATAGCTTGGAGCATCGTAAGTCTCACATTCTTCTCCTTCTTCGTCCTTAATGTCGAAATCAAATACGTCACCCAGTCTTTCTTCCTCAACCAACAACTCGTCTCGGATCGTGACAGCTTCCCTTAGTGTCACCACTCGCTTGTTCGGACAAGCATTTTGATAATGCCCGAATCCTTGACATTTGAAACATCTCACTTTAGCCAAACTCGTCTCCTTCGGTACATAGGGTACAGTTGCCTTAGCGGGAATCGCAACAGGAACCGAGTTTGCACAGCTTGCCTTAGCAATTGAACTAGATCCGACGCTGGGTTTCCAAACTTGACTGGAAACTCGGGTTTATACATCTTTATCCTGTTTTGAGCTTCTAACTTTACACATAACCCACATAAAGTATCAAGTCCTCGTATGGATATAGTTCCACCGAGTTAGCTATGCTTCGGTTTAAGCCACGCAAGAATCGCGACATCTTCTGTTCCTCATTCTCCTCTATCTCTCCCATTAAGGTTAGATTCTCAAATTCCTCAATGTACTCACTGACATTTAACTTTCCCTGCATGAGATCTGCAATCTTCCTGTACAAGGATAACCGGTGTGATGTTGGCACATATCTTTTACGAAGTTTTCTTTTTAATGACTCCCACGAACGGATCTTTTCCTTCCCCGCACGAGCTCTTCGTGTTTTCATTCCTTCGTACCAAAGTGAAGCTCCTTTCCCCAACTTGAGAATTGCATACTTACACCTTTTCTCATCGTCAAGGTCTTTAAATTCGAACATACGATCAATTTTTCGTTCCCATTCCAGGTAAACTTCAGGGTCTGTCCCTCCAACGAACTCTGGGAGCTCGTTCACCTTGAACTCTTCGACCTGGCGTGAGGGTCGTTCATAGTCACCACGCCTAGGTTGCCAACACTGGTCGCGTTGTTCTGGTACGTCACGTAATGCGTCACGAAGTTTTGCCAAGAAATCAGCGTCGTTGAGATCCATAATGCCAAAGATCAATAACTTGGGCTCCGATACCACTTATGATACGAATTCTCGCTGGTTATGCGAATTCGCTATCAGTACAGCGGAAGGCTTTTTGATGCACGGAAGCTATCGACAAGAAACTGTCGGGAACTAGTGACAACAGCTCGCAAAGAACAATATCAAGCGAGTGATGAAGGCGGTAATTCGATACACCCACAAGACAGAATTTGGTCCAAATGAAAAGACTCAAACAAGACGCTTCGTTCGGGAGCGAATTTAAGACAGAAACACGTTCAAGGATCGAACAACACTTTGTACGAAATATTGAACAAGTATAAAAGCGTATCGAAAAATAAACGTAATATCGAAACAAGATATGAATGATGTTTTATCAAATTAGACCTATAATTTGATAAAGTGATTTCTCCTCAAGACCTATTGAGAATCAATCGATTAGTATTCGAAACGCGTCGAATAAAAACCAAGTTTTTGATGAAAAGCATTCACTGTGAAAACACAAAGTGTTCTCAATTCTTCAACATTCAATAATTCCTCATTACAACTCTACCGCCACTATTTATAGGTAAAAGCACTGACACGATAACTTAAACTAATACAAGCCGAGCTTAGAATAATAAAAGATAATAAAAAGGTTCTTCATGTCACTTGTTGACAAAAGTAAAAGTTAGGTCTTGTCTCCAAGTTGAAGTTTGATACCGCCTTTTGCCAAGAATCCCGCTTTTGTAATAGAAAGCTGAACATTCTTTTATTGTTTAATTGCCACTTGAATTTCCTCCCCTCCCCAAGATGCAAGTTGTCTTTAAGTTACCCCAATTCCGATTATCAATGTAACTCCAGGCCTCGTTTCAGTTCTCTCGCCCAAGTACGTTGGAGTATGGTCGAGGTGTTTTATGTCAATTCTTACTTCGTCTTCTTCACTTGGAGTAGTCGGTTTCGTATCACTTCGGCTCGACCAAAACTGTAGAAGTGCTAAAAGAACATTTCTTTTGGCCGAAAATGTATGGTGACGTAAGCACAATCGTGAGCAAATGCGTAACTTGTCACATGATGAAAAGTTCGTTCAAGTCGAGTACATACATGCCGTTGCCAATACCGTTACGACCATGGGAGGATGTCTCGATGGATTTTATTGTGGCTTTACCTCGTACTCAACGAGGCAAGGACTCGATCATGGTAGTCGTCGACCGTTTTTCGAAAATGGCTCACTTTGTCGCGTGCCACAAAACCGATGATGCAAGCAATGTGGCGGACTTGTATTTCCGGAAATAGTTCGCTTACACGGAGTTCCAAAACTATCGTGTCGGATCGAGATTCCAAATTTCGAGTTACTCGGAATACTTTATGGAGGAAAGTCGGTACTAAACTCCTATTCAAGATTTCACATCACCCGCAAACCGACGGACAGACCGAGGTAACTAATCGAACCTTGGGAGCATTATTACGAGGGTTGGTAAATAAAACTCAGAAAGATTGGGACGTTAAACTTGCTCATGCTGAATTCGCATACAACCGATCACCCGGCTATGCCACGGCCCATTCACCTTTTGAAGTGGTATACGGATTAAATCCGCACTTGCCATTGGACTTGATTCCCTTGCCGAGCAACGAGTTAGTTCACAAAGACGCGGCGAAACTCAAATCAATGGTGAAGTTACATGAAAAGATACGGAACGGATTAAAGAAGTAAATGAAATATACAAACGGAAGTCGAACAAAAATAAAAAAGCGAGATTATTTGATGTTGGCGACTTGGTTTGGATACATTTGAGAAAAGAAAGATTCCCAAGCAAACGGAAGAACAAATTGATGCCGAGAGCCGAGGGTCCGTACAAAATTGTGGAAAAGGTGAACGACAACGCATACAAAGTCGAACTTCCGGGCGAATACGGAGTACACGCGACATTCAACGTAGGTGATCTCTCACCTTATCTTGACGACGATGGCATTGCGGAATTGAGGTCAATTCCTTTCAAAGACGGAGGGAATGATACGATATCTAATATTCCAGTCGAAGAAACTCCGATAAAAATCGACATCCATAATGATGCAAATTCGCATGGCCATGCATCGTTATACTTAGGAGAAAATGTTAAACGGATTGGAGTTACGTTGTTAATCGGAATCGGAGTAACGTAGAATTCGACGACGGATCGGTCCGAAAAGCATGAAGATCGGCCAAAACATGCTTGAAAGGGACACTTTGTCTTCATATCTTTCACAAAATAAATGAAGATCACCTCCTTCCCCACCATGACACATACGGCCGAAGCATGAAGATAGAGTGAAGATTTTCTTCTTCATGTCATTGTCTCCCATATCTTGTTAGGATCGGCCGAATTGGAAGCTTGCAAGAAGGAAAGATGTGTGAAGACTTTCATCAAGAATCTTTCATGTCACCATCATGAAATAAAGACCAAGATTGCTTGGTATCTCCTTGAGATTTCGGCCGAAATGATGTTGCTAGGAAGTTCGTTTTTTTTCGTTTTGTTGTATTTTCGTACGGTTGCAAACTACTATATATAGTAGTGTTCGTTGTACTTGTAATTCATCGAGAATCATAATAAACTTTGTATTTCCTTTGAAATATACGTTGAACGAGTTCGACAAACCTTAGTTATTGTTTCGACGAGTTTCGAGATTTTAACTTTGATCAATTCTCAAAAGGTCTTGGGAAGAGATTACCCTTTTATCGAGTTATAGGTCTAGTTCGATAAAAACACATCAAACTCCGTACATCTTACTATATCACGGCCGAATCCCCTTTAATTCGTCCACCACCTTTGTAAATTTTATCCATATTGTAAACGTGATCATCTTCCGTTGTGTTTATACGCATTACTTACGTATTTCGTATCAGGTACGTTGCAAGTACGCGATTCTCAAACTTGGAAAGGGAGCTTCCCTTTGGTTTGAGCGAATGAAGACGCAAAGAAGTCGTGCCGGAAAAGAGAAGATACGTTCGTGGGATTCCCTAAAAAGGAAACTACGAAAAAGATATGTCCCGGCGACACACAAGCTAAGTCTGTACCGAAAAATTTCTGACCTCACGCAAGGAAAGCTAAGTGTCGAGGAGTACATCGAGGAGTTTGAAAACTTATCCTTGATGGGAGAACTTGAAGAAAGCGAAGAATTGCGCATGTCCCGTTTCCTACGAGGTTTGAACAAAAATATTGCTAATTCCGTGGAACTCTACCCCTATTCCGACTTCGATACTTTATGCGGGCTTTGCATAAAGTTGGAAAATCAAAACAAAACAAAACTCTCTAAACCCGAATTCCCACCTAAATACGGAAATACCAACTTTGGCGCGAGTTCTAGCTCGTTTCCAAAACCTGTCACCACAAGCCACCACATTACCCTTCCAAAACTCCTATCACACCAAAAGAAACAAGCCTATCTAAAGTCCGTGTTTCAAATGTCAAGGATTTGGACACTATCAAAGTGCTTGTCCAAATCGGAGGATTGTAACGCTATAGAAGCCATAGCCGCCGAGAGGAATTATTAGCCAAGAAGAAAGAGTTGGAGACGTTTTTAACTTAGAAGGCGACGAAGAAGAAGAATGCGAGGCATACGATGCCCCGAACTATGACACGAACCTTGTCCTTCGCATGTTACAAACGAAGGCCCCAAGTGACGAAGAACAACGGGACCAAATCTTCCACACGAAGTGTCGTGGTCGGAGATAAATGGTGTAGCTTGATCATTGACGGTGGAAGTTGCACAAACGTGGCATCAAGCGAGATGGTTTCAAAACTCGGTTTGATCACCACGGCCCATCCTAAGCCGTATGCACTCCATTGGCTCGATGATGGGAACAAAGTGAAGGTATCAAGACAAGTGAAGGTCGGACTCACCATGGGTTCGTATGGCGATGACATTACATGCGATGTACTACCGATGGACGCATGTCACGTGTTATTAGGAAGACCTTGGTTATTTGATCGGGACGTACTACATCGAGGAGGAGTAATGAGTATGAGTTACGTGACAAAGGTAAAAAAGCTGTTCTTAAACCTATGTCACCTCAAGCTATCCGGACGATGAGTTCGAAAAAGTCGAAGGACCGAAACTTACGATGTTTGCAAACGAAAGAAGTCGAACAATCCATTGACGATGGCGAACGTGTTTATTTTATGATGATCAAAGAGGTACGAAATCTTGCCACCAAATCGCGACATGAGCAAGAGATCGACGCACTATAACACGCGTTTTCGGACGTATTTCAAGACTTGCCGGTAGGATTACCACCTATCCGCGGGATTGAACACAGATTGATCTTATACCGGAGCTCCATTACCGAACAAAGCAACAGACGTTGTAATCCCGAAGAAACCAAAGAACTACAACGTCAAATTGATTTAACTCATGAATCACGGATATGTCCGAGAAAGTTTAAGTCCGTGTGCGGTTCCAGTTCTAATTGTACCAAAAAAAGACGGAACATGGCGAATGTGTATTGACAGCAGAGCCGTGAATAACATCACCGTCAAGTATCGGTTTCCCATCCCGAGACTAGACGACATGCTGGACGAGTTACATGGCTCGGTTATATTTTCCAAAGTTGATTTACGGAGCGGATACCATCAAATCCGCATGCGAGAGGGAGACGAATGGAAAACGGCGTTTAAAACGAAGAATGGACTTTACGAATGGGTTGTGATGCCATTCGGCCTCACCAACGCCCCGAGCACCTTTATGAGGTTGATGAACGAGGTTCTTAAACCTTTCTTGGGAAAGTTTGTTGTCGTGTACTTAGACGACATTTTGATCTACAGTCGGTCCGTAGAAGAACATCTCGAACATTTGCGGTACGTGTTTGAGACGCTAAGGGAACAAAACTTTATGGAAAACGGAGAAGTGTACTTTCCTAGTCGAGAGTCTTGTCTTTCTCGCTATGTTGTTTCGAAGACGGAGTTTCTGGTCGACCAAGAGAAGATCGCGGCAATCAAGTCG